>PVHX01004278.1:0-128341 GCA_004024805.1 Geosciurus inauris | reverse complement strand
ATTCTTGATTTTACTTCTTGTGCTATAGGAGTCTTGTTAAGGAAGTATGGTCCTAATCCGACATGATGAAGATTTGGGCCTATTTTTTCTTCTATTAGGCGTTGGGTCTCTGGTCTGATTCCCAGGTCCTTGATCCACTTTGAGTTGAATTTTGTGCATGGTGAGAGATAGGGGTTTAGTTTCATTTTGCTGCATATGGCTTTCCAGTTTTCCCAGCACCATTTGTTGAAGAGGCTGTCTTTCTCCAGTGTACGTGTTTAGCTCCTTTATCTAGTATAAGGTAACTCTATGTAAGTGGATTCGTCTCTGTGTCTTCTATTCTATACCATTGGTCTACGTGTCTATTTTGGTGACAGTACCATGCCGTTTTTGTTACTATAGCTTTGTAGTATAATCTGAGGGCTGGTATTGTGATGCCTCCTGCTTCACTCTTCTTGCTAAGGATTAGGATCCCAGTTTTCTTGAGGGAGGTTTTCCTACTAGACTCCTTATCCGTGTATGTTCCATGAGCCAAAACTATGAAAACTGCCCCTCAAAATTTCTCCTTTCAAGCTGGGCACAGTGGCGCAAGCCTGTATTCCCAGCACTTTGGGAGGCTGAGACAGGAGAATCGTGAGTTCAAAGCCAGCCTCAGCAATGGCGAGGCACTAAGCAACTCAGTGAGACCCTGTCTATACATAAAACACAAAATAGGGCTGGGGATGTGGCTCAGTGGTCAAGTACCCCTGAGGTCAATCCCTGGTACCAAAAAAAAAAAATTTCCCCTTTCAGTAAATACCCCCAAGGCATACAAATAGCTTTGGTTCTCAGCTATCTTAGGATTCCTGACTTCACTTCAATTTTGGTCTAATAATTTCTTTCTTTTTTTGGGGGGGGGTGTACCAGGGATTGAACTCAGGGGCACTCAACCACTGAGCCACATCCCCAGCCCTATTTTCCTATTTTGTATTTTATTTAGAGGCAGGGTCTCAGTGAATTGCTTAGCTCCTCACTTTTTGCTGAGGCTGGCTTTGAACACGCAATCCTCCTGTCTCAGCCTCCCAAGATGCTGGGATTATAGACATGTGCCACTGTGCCTGGCCCTCTGATAATTTCTTACCTAAATAAGATACTATAGAGAGAATATTTTAAAACTTATTTCATCTAGCACTTTAAGGTGCTTTTTGAAAGAAGATTAATTCAAACTGGGTGTGGTGGCACACACCTGTAATCCTAGTACTTAGGGAGGCTGAGACAGGAGAATCGCGAGTTCAAAGCCAGCCTCAGCAATGATGAGGCGCTAAGCAACTCAGTGAGACCCTGTCTCTACATAAAACACAAAATAGGGCTGGGGATGTGGCTCAGTGGTCGAGTGCCCCTGAGTTCAATCCCTGGTACCAAAAAAAAAAAAAGGATTAATTCAAATAACCTGCCCTGTATAGCTAATATTAATATAACTCCTAATTAATCTTGTCCAAATGGACTAGGGAAATATCCTATGACATGTTCAGCTAAACCTGAGTGACACAAAATAAGGGCTTGTTCAGTGTTGTCTCAGAAGCATTCTCTTGCATTGTCTTCATTCATCCTTTGCCAGAAATGGAGATTCTGGGGTCCCACTCCAGGCCTACTGGTTAGAATTTTGGGGATCAAACCAGATATTCAATTTTGTAATTATCTGTTCTACAGGTAATTTTTATGAGCAGTGAGGTTTAGAACGACCAAACTAAGGCATGATTCCAAATTAGATCTCATATCGTTTCCAGAAATGCCTTTTTTTAAAGCTTTCTCACCTGGAATGTGCATTAGCAAAGCACGGATTTATAAAAGTGAGATTATTTCTCAGCACATCTTTCCATTTTCTTCATGTTTATAATACATATTCATAACAGATTCTTCCTAGCATACTTAAATTACCATAAGGAGTGTATAAAACTTTAAAAATCCTAAGAATGCTTGATAGCCTAACCTTCATAAAAATCTAGAAACTGGAAATCCAATTATCAGTTGAATGGGGGAGTTTAAACTGCCAACTGTAATTTAAATCACAAACCTATTATTCCTAATCAGCATAAATCCTTTCACAGTTACCATAACAAAATTAAAACAAAAATAAACAAAAAGTGCCTTCCTGATAGAGGAAAGCATTTTAAAGTCTATGGATCATATTTTTATATATTATATATATTCTATTTTTTTGTTTATTTAATACCACAAATATGCCTTTAACTTCTTTGAGATTTTATTTAAAAATTTATATTCAGGGCTGGGAGTGTAGATCAATGATAGAACACATGCTTTGCATGTGTAAAACCTTGGGATTTGATTCCTAGTCTCACCAAAAAGAAAAAAGAAAGGAAAAAAAAAAAAAAAGAAAGAAAACCATATTCCTATAACCTCTGATTTTAGTGAAAGTTCAACTTTGAAAATAACCACAAAAATGTAATTTATTATAGCCTAAAGTTATTCTAAGAGCACATACCATACATTTATTTTATAATATTTGGAAATTTGGATAGATATATTACCAAATAGGATAGAAAAATATATATATATATATATATATATATTTTTTTTTTTGGTACCAGGGATTGAACTTAGGGGCACTTGACCACTGAGCCACATCCCCAGCCCTATTTTGTGTTTTATGAGACAGGGTTTCACTGAGCTGCTCAGTGCCTCGCCGTTGCTGAGGCTGGCTTTGAACTCGCGATTCTCCTGTCTCAGCCTCCCTAAGTGCTGGGATGACAGCTTTGTGCCACCATGCCTGGCTTATAATAGAAATATTAATGGTAGGACTTGGAAAGTATATGAGTGTTACTAGTGTTACTATAATATTCATTCAACTTTGTCTTATGTTTGAAAATGTTTATGACCAAACATTTATGATAAAAGGGATAAGTTGCTGCCTGTGACTAATCCCTGCCCATTAGACGTATCCTGCAGTGTGGCACTATTCCCTCAATCTAGGACATCTCCCTCCTCTCTTGAACCCCAGACCAAAGTCTATACTTCTTCAAGGTTCTATTCAGAGAGATTGTCTTTTTTTGTTGTTCCAACACAGATCTCATCAGATCCTTACTACATGACTCCTCCTTTGTAGCTCTTAGGCTGTGCTGAGGTTGTTAGCTTACGTGGCTTAGATGTATATTAAAATGTAAGCTTCCTGAGGGCAAGGACTGTGTCATTCATCTTGTATTCCTAGGTCCCACCCAGGCCAGGTTTCAACTCAGCTATGATCTCTGAGAGGGTTTCCCTGCCCATTCTAGACTAGGTGCGTTGCCTACTATATACTTCTGTAACATCCTTTATTTCTTCAAATCACAACATATTTCAGACTTTATTATAATAATTGGCTTATGATCATTCTTCTCTGCTAGACCAGTGAGGGCATGAACCATGCCTGCCACTCATCCATGATATCTCAACAAGAAGCACACCAAAGGGCCAATAGTTCATTAATATTTGTTAACTGAATGTTTAGCACAGAAGAGGTATTCAATATACATTTGCTGAATGAATCAATAAATGCTGTTGGGGACTGGGGTTGTAGCTCAGTGGTGGAGTGCTTGCCTTGCATGCGTGAGGCACTGGGTTCGATTCCTAGCACCTCATAAAAAAAATAAAGATATTTGTATCTATCTACAACTAATAAATAAATAAATAAATAAATAAATGCTGTTGAATGTGCTATTCTTAAAAAAAATATAGGCAAGAAAATGTATGATAGAGTTCATAAACCATGGAGAGCTCATATATAAACAAAATATTCAAAAAATAATAGAAGTATGTATTAAATTTTCTCACAACAGACTATACCAAAGGAAAAGAAACCATCTATCAGTACTAGATTTTTGCTTTTAAGAGAGGTAGGCTTTTATTTCCTTGTTTAAAAATAAAGCTGACAGAGTTCATTGCTTTTTGGGGATTAGCCGAAGAGACCAAATTCCATACTCTTGTCCAGCTCCTCCAGGTTTTCCATGGCTTCCACCTTGACCAGCACAATAGCAGGACCAGCGGGGTGGTAGCAGCCATGAGGACAGCAGCCACAAATGCAGATGAATGAGCAGAGAAGCCCTCCATCTTTACAACAATAGGAAAGTGTACTGTCACCACAGAAAAAGCTAGGACCCATTATACACACTGATGAGAGAATGGGACACAGAGGCAATAGTTGGGTAACCAATCTGCAGACAAACACTAGCCACATTGCAGATGCCCACCAGGAAGCAGAGTGCAGTTTTTTTTTGCGATTTTAAACTTTAGGGTTGTAGATGCCGCTATTATGAAACACCTGTTGTCTGATCAGCCCAAAGGAGAAATAAGAGTGGAGGTGGGAGGTCTTCAGCATTTCAGAAGTGTGGCTTTAGTAGGTCTCACTTATCAATCGCACATCATTCAGGATTTTAATGATGCCCCTGGAAATTTTAGTGGTGATGCCCAAAAACCTGGAAGAAGGAGGTCTTCTCAGGCTCCAGATCAGTGTTTTGGAATTGCACCATGACTTCACATGAGACAATTGCACCAGTTTGGGTGGCAATAGGCACCTTTTTGGCCAGCAGCACATGCTTGATCTCAGTGAGGTCCTCCTTAGTGAATGGCAAACCCAGTTTCCCCCAGCTGTGAGGGAATAGTGTCTCCAGAGTTGGGCTTGTTTCCCAGATGCCCTGGAATGGCCTTGAGCAATCATGGTGTTCTTGCCCATCAGGACCACTGCCTTTTGTTAGTGGAACTTATGGATCTGCTACATCTGCATGGAGCCCACATCATGGACTTCCACAATGAAGCATTTGGGATAATCATTCAAAAGTTAGATGATCTTAAGGAAGTAGTAGGACTTCTGGGTTACCCATCTCCCCTAAACATCAAGGCAATGTTTCAGGAATTGCCATGCAGGGTTCAAAGACATGTCACTCTTAAGAGAACACCTGACAAGAAAATACTCAGTACTAGTTCAAGCACTATGATGGGCACATTAGTTCCAAAGCAATGACTTCTACATGCTGTTATATTAGTCTCTTATGGTTGTGACAAAAAATCAGCACATACTTGGCAACACACATTTCTTCTCTCTTATACTTCTAGAGGTCAGAACTCCAAAGTCAGTTTCACTGGACCTAAATTAAGGTACTGGCAGGGTTAGTTCCTTCTCGAAGCTCCCACAGAGAATCTGTTTCCTTTTGCAGCTTAAGTGGCTCCTGTATTCCTTGGCTTAGGGTCCCTTCCTCTACCTCTGGGGTGCGCTACCCCAACCTCCCCTTTGACCATCACATGCCCTCTGCGCAGTATAATCTCCGGATCCTCCTCCTCCTCCTCCTTCTTTATTTTTCTTTTGGTGCTGGGGATTGAACTCAGGGGCACTCGACCACTGAGCCACATCCCCAGCCCTATTTTGTGTTTTATGTAGAGACAAGGTCTCACTGAGTTGCTTAGCTCCTCGCTTCTGCTGAGGCTGGCTTTGAACTCATGATTCTCCTGTCTCAGCCTCCCTAAGTGCTGGGATTACAGGCGTGCGTCACCGCGCCGGGCTTGGCTACTCCCTCTTGTAAGGACCCTTATGAGTATGACATTTAGGTGTAACATGATTAATCCATAATTTTCCCATCTCACTATTCTTAATGCAAAGTCTCATATTTTGGAATGTTTTGTGGATGAGACTATTGTGAGCCTGAAAATGCAGAGAGAATTTTGGGATTGGAATATTATTAGATAACTTAGGGAGTATTGATCCAGTTCATGATAAATACTAGATAGAACCACCACACTCACAAAGTACTGTCTTCACACTCACAAGAGCAGACTCCTACAGCCAGAGTGTGTCATCTATGGACTTTCACTCACAGTTTATTGAATGAGAAATAGACACATCAAACTAAGCTAACTAGATTCATTCTTCCCAGGAATTTGACATTTTACATTCAGAAATGCAAATACAACTCACTCTTAGCTAGCACCTGAACCCAGGTAGCAGTCTCTTGCTAGAGATATGAGAAAGCACAAGAAAGTGCTCTTCAATGAAATGAAAGTGCAGAGAAAGAGATGAGAGAATATGTAGTACCACAGAGAAAAGAAGTGGATTGAGCACATAGTTTTGAGCCCTTTCAAGACTCTAGTTCATCATGAAGTTCAATGGTACATTCTATTCACCAATTTCTTGAAATAATCCTATAGTATTAGACTAACTTCCTCTACCTCTCTTTTCTTTACCTTCTATCCATTCTCCTTCCTCTTTCTTTCTTTCTCTCTTTTTTCCTACAATTTTGAGTATATATCTGTTATTTGCATTGAAAAAAATCCTTTATTAGGACAGGATAGGACCTTTGGTGATGAACATTATTCTGATATTAAAATAGGGACAGGGGTTGGGGGTGTAGCTCAGTGGCAGGGCACTTGTCTAGCATGTATGAGGCACTGGGTCTGATCCTCAGCACCACATAAAAATTAATAAATACGCTGGTCGCGGTGGCGCATGCCTGTAATCCCAGCACTTTGGGAGGCTAAGACAGGAGCATTGCGAGTTCAATTGCGAAGCACTAAGCAACTCAGTGAGACCCTGTCTCTACATAAAACACAAAATAGGTCTGGGGATGTGGCTCAGTGGTCAAGTTCCCCTGAGTTCAGTCTCTGCTACCAATAAATCAATAAATCAATCAATAAATATGTTGTGTCCATCTACAACTAAAAAATTAAAAATAAAATAAAATAAGGACAATGGTTATAGTTTGTGCTTCAAGTTTTAGAAATTTCTTGCAGATGAGGTCTTAGCTTTAATAAAACAAACTAATCCATATTTGAAGTTTTTAATTTTTTTGAAGGTAAAACTATTTTTAAATCAATTTCTGGATAGAATCACATACTTCAAGCAATAAATTAAGGATTGCAGTCATAGGAAAATTCTTTTCTCTGCTTTTATTGTCTTTTATTATTTGATACCATATTTTTCATTAATTGGTTTTCTAATTGTACATATTTATAGGGTACAGTGTAATATTTCAATACACATATACAATATGTTTTGATCAAATCAAGGTAATTAAGGTTTCCATCTCCTTCTCACTACTTCGTGTGTGGAGCCTGCAAGCTCCTCTCTTCTAATTCTTCATAAGATACAATAGGTTATTGTGATCTATAGTCCTCTGCTGTGCTGTAGCACACCTCGACTTATTATTTCTATGTAACTGCTATTTTCCAAACTCCCTCTGCCTTTCTGTTTCTCCACATTCTATTAATCACTATTCTACATTCAGATCAACTTTTTCTTAGCATCCACATATGAAAGAGCATGTGGTCCTTCTGTTTCTGACTTATGTCACTTAATGTCCTTCAGTTTTATCCATTTTTCTGCAAATGATAGAATATCATTCTTTTTTATGACTGAATAATATTCCATTGTGCATATATACACCACATTTTCTTTATCTATTCATTTGTTGATAGACACTTAGGCTGAACACATATCTTAGCTATTGTAAATAGTACAGCAATAAACATGAGCATGCATATATCTCTTTGATATATTATTTCATTTCCTTTGGATTCATGGGATAGTTGAATCATATGACAGATCTATTTTTATTTTTGAGAAATCTCCATGGTGTTCTCCATAGTGACAGTACTAATTTACCTTTCCACAACAATGTGCTATAGTTCCTTTTATCCTGATATATTTTCACTCTAAATCAAGTATCTGTTATTAGTATGCTGATAAGACATATCTATCTACAGTGGAGTAAATCTATATTTTCCTTTGATCTTAAAAATAAATTTAGATTTAAAACAATATGAATTTTGATAACTTTTATTTTGAGATTGTCACAAAGTTTAGCTGTCAGTAGAAAGTAAATGTGTGAAAAAATATATGTGTATAATTAAAAATAGGCTCATACTAACCTGTGTGTGTCTAAACATAGCAAGCTCTCAAAGATGGCCATGATCATTATTCTTCCATTTTTTTCCTTCAGTGCTGAGGATGAAACTCAGCTCTCTTCACTGTTTGAACACTAGTATTTCATGAAAGGATTTGATTTTAGTTGTTTTCTTCTTTTCTGCTTTCAACACTAATAAAGCACAAAGGATACCCAAATGGTCTCCTTAAATATTAACCTTTATACTTGGAATTTATTGTGCAAAGCTGAGTTTCCCAGCCGGGCGTGGTGGCACATGCCTATAATCCCAGCAACTTGGGAGGGAGGCTGAGGCAAGAGGATAGCAGGTTCAAAGCCAACCTCAGCAATTTAGTGACGCCTTAAGGAACTCAGTGAGACCCTGTCTCTAAATAAAATATACAAAAAGGCTAAGGATGTGGTTCAGTGATTAAGTGCCCCTAGATTCAATCCCCAGTTCAAAAAAGAAGGGGGAAAAAAAAAAGCTGAGTTTCCCTGTCTGCAAAACAAAATGAATTGTCAAGTTTGTCCCATAAAGCTTTATAGAATGTTTTTTTTAAAAAGCGATTAAAAACAAAACTTGAACTTTATTTATTTTTTATTTTTGTTACTTTTTCAAAGGTACATGTAGTTTAGAAATCCTCATGTTTGATTGAACCTTATAAAACTGATTTGCTAATATTTTTGACTCATGAAAATGAGAATTTCATAGTGTTCAACCTAAAAGCTTCTTATTTCAATCACAGATAAGCTTGGTCTATTTTAGAAAAATCTTTCCAATGTTTTGTTTATCTCTTTCCTTGGACACCTTCTATTTAGCAATACATTCAAGGTTTTATCAAATGTATTTTTTGTTCATAGTGGTAAAATGAGCAAGTTTTTTCTGTTCTCCTTTACATTTGTAAAACAATTAATAAAACAATGGAAGCCATATGTGCTTGTGTACATTAGATTCTAAGAGGTTACTTTTGTTTTAAAAATCTTTTTTTCTTAAACAGCTCTCCTACTTTTGCTTTCTTCTCCATGCTTGAAAGAACAACATCTGTTTTTGTTTTCAATGTTATTTGTTATATGAAGTAGAATATCCAAGTTCTCCTTGGATGAGGAAAGAATGCCTCAGTTTTTTCTTTCCATTTGTTTGTTTTCATTGATTTAAAAATTACAAATGTTGTACAAAAAGGATGAACTGCTCACTGAAAAAATTAAAACAATAAAATATACAAAGTAAAAGTCTCTTTCTCATCCTTCCTGCTCCTTTTCCCTGGGTAACCACTGAAAATAATTGGTGTGCACACTCCAGACCTTCTCCTATACACATACATATATGTACCTATATGAAAATATATGTGTGTATCTAATTCAAAATAGGATCATACTGAACGGTGGATGTCTATGCTACAGCAAACTCTCAATGGCTACCATGATCATTATTCTTACTACAATTTTTCAGTGCTGGGGATGGAACCCAGGCTTCCTGCATGCTAGGCAAGTGCTCTATCACTGAGCTACATCTTCAGCCTCCCAATATTTTAATTTTTTTCAACAGTTATTGACTGAACACTACCATATATTAGGCACCTGTTATACAGAAAGGAGAATAAACACACCACACCATTTCTGCCTCAAAGATTTACAAGTAGAAAGGGAAGACACCCATACAAGGAGCAAATTGGGAGGCGGCATGCCAATGCTGACTTGGGGGTCTCTACAAAGTGCAGGAAGAGCATGGAAAAGAGCACTGAGGTCTAACTACCATTCATGTGATGATGGCATCAAGTCTCGCATTTCCATCCTGGACCTCTCTCCTGTTCCAGCCACATACAGAAAACTGTTTGACATCTCCTCTTTGATGTCTAACAGGCATAAACTTAGTACAATATAAACAGAGATCTTGGTTGTTCACCCTAGACCTGTTCCTCTCCCTGGCTTAGTAAATGGCACCATCTCCTCAGTAGCTCAAGCTAAAACCTGGAGTCATCTCCAAGGAAAGGAATCCAGAAGTCAAGAAGGGCTAGGACTAAGGAACATTCAATAGATTTTATCTCCAGTCTCATCTGTCAGCAAATGCTCTTGATTTTGCATCCAGTATCTCTCCTCAGTCTGTCGGCTCTGGCCTATCTCCACTGTCTCATCTCCCAGCTCTGGCTCTCCTAGCCCTGTCCTGTAGGCCCTCTCACAGCCCTTCCTGCTCCTATAATCACTCTTCTATAGTCCATTCTCCACAGGGCAGCTAGAGGGATGCCCGTATGTGTCAATCACATCACATCACTCACAACCTTCCCAATGGCTTTCCTTTGCACTCAGTATAAAATCCATCCTCTTTACCACAGCCCACAGGCCCTGCATGTTGGTCCCTGCCTTTATCTCTCTGGCCTCATCTGAGTTCACAATTCCCCTCCCTGTTACTCTCCTACTAGGTTGACATCTCTTATCTTTGGACATTCCAAGCTCTAGCAATTTTCACTTGAGTTGCCTGGGCTAGTCCTCCACAGCTTGCCTGTGTGGCCAACTCACTCTCAACCTACAGAGTTGCCTTGAAACCTTTTTCTGGCCACTTTTCCTAATGCAGCTTGTCTTGCAATGTAGCCTCTCTTTTAACAAAACATTCTCGTGTTGCACAATTCATTTTCTCCACAGTGCTTTATCACAATGTGAAATTATCTTAATTGTGTATGTGCTTATTTATTTAATGTTGCTATTCTTCTCCTTACTCTGGACTGGATTGGAAGCTCTATGAGAGATTGGACTCATAATTTACAGCACATAAAATAGAACCTAGTACTTAGAAGGTGCTCAATAAATACTGAGTAATTGAAAGAAAAACTGTTGAAGTCAATGAAGTCTTCATAGAGGAGATAGCCTTTGGGTTAGGACATGAATAATGAATTGAAGTCTCCCAGTTCGACACATTCAGAAGGTGAGAGAGTAACATGCATTCTGAGAATAGGGATATAAGGAAGAAGGAGCTGGGAAGGATGGGAGGAGGTAACGTCAGAAAGCAAGCTGGGTTGGGAACAAAATAATAAGATTTTGAACTATGCTAAAGAGCTTAGATTTTTTCCTTGGGAGACTAGAGCCATTGATTAATTTTGAGCACTGAGGCCTTGTGTGTTAGTTTTTCATTGTTGCCATAACAAGTTACAACAACTTAAAACAATACCTGTCAGAGAAAAGTCTGACGCGTGGACTAAAATAAGGTGTCAGCAGGACTGTTTCTTACTGGAGCTTTTAGGGAAGAATCTGTTCCAAGGGTCACTCAGGTTTTCCATAGAATCCAGTCCCTTGTGGTTATAGCACTGAGATTTCACCTGCTGGCAGCCATCTTGGCATCACTCTTACTTCCCAGAGCCTTTCCGTATTCATGCAAAAGGACCCCCTATCTCAGAGCCAGTGGGGAGACTCTCTATCTCTGTGATTCGAGCTAGAGAAAATGTTTTGTTTAAGGATTCATGTGATTAAATTGGGCTCACTCAGATATCCCTGGAAAATCTCCCTATCTTAAAATCTGAAACCATAATTATTTTGGCATGTACTGTAACATATTCAAGTGTTCCAAGGACCAGGGTACCTTTTGGGATGGGAGATATACTACCTCCACATTCTGTGATCACATTTTCTTGTTAGATCACTCAGCAAACTATGTGAGGTAATCTAAGTGGAATTAAACAGGGTGGGGGGCTAATAGTTGAGTGATTATCCAGGTCTATTATGATGAAAGACTAAAACAAATCTAGAAGGACTCAAACTAAGTAATATCGAATAGATCTTATCTTTAGCATTAGTTGTTAATTAGATGTAGAGATTAGAGCCAACTGGACTCTGGGATGACCCTTAAGTGGTATCATTTGGTAGAATAGGGTATAAGGAACAGTTTGATGGGAAGATGTGTTAGATCTCCTGTGGCACCGAACATAGATACCTCCAACATTTTGTTGATGAGTTACTCATAATTAGAAAATTACTCAAATGGTTATGTTGACCATTTTCAATATAGTAACCTTTCTAGGGGTTCTCAACATATTAAGAGGATATTATTTTAAAACAAATCTATCAATATTCATCCACTTTGCATAGTCTAGCAAACAGCCCTATTTTTTTGTATAAATTCTCAATAAGATTTATAAAATCCATTTTATAGATATTTGCAAAAGTGCTACATAATTTTTTAATTCTATCCTCTTTTGAAGAAGACAAATAACTGCAATACCACAGGACACACTGATGACACAAGAAGAAAAGGCATAGTTCTTCATGGACTTGATCTTTGTCCTGTTCTTTGACAGACATTATGAGTTTGCATCACACATAGTGAATAATCAGTACATATTTAAAGCTGGTCCCTGTATTTCAATAGAAAGGCAAGACAAGTCCAGGAAAGTTTCCATGGTATAAAAGTGGCACTTGTCTAGACAATTAGGACACATGAGTTATGGTAGAGGTTTATTTGTTCTTAAGAATGAGCATCTTTTATTGAGCATTTTCTTTTATTTATTTGTTTGTTTGTTTTTTGGTACAAGAGATTGAACTCAGGGGTACTCGACAACTGAGCCACATTCCCAGCCCTATTTTGTATTTTTTGTTTAGAGACAGGGTCTCACTGAGTTTCTTAGTGCCTCATCATTGGCTTGATCTCATGATTCTCCTGTCTCAGCCTCCCAAAGTGCTGGGATTAAAGGCGTGTGCCACCAATATCATTTTCTTTTATACTTTAAACTTTATCCATATGATAAATCAGAAAAGAAGAGATTAGTATCACTTTAATGACCCAGAAAAAGAAACTAAACTTAAGGGAGCTAATTTGCCTTAAATTCTATAACTAGTAAATAGTAGCCATAGAATTTAAACCCAGGACTGTCTGATTCCAAACTTCATGCTCTTTATACACGGCTTTGAGGCCTTACTTGTTGAGGACTGGGAATGAAGAAAAACTTCCAAACTTCTACTTGTATGCCTTTGCCTTGGGGACATTTTCTTGAACTGAGAACATAATTTTTTCCTCATCTGCATAGTTTCACGTAGCTCCTTTTGGATATTCCCTCACAGTTACAATATATTTGTGCAAGCAATTTCTGTTTCTTCTCACTAGAATGTAAATACCACACACTAGGTGCTGCATGAGGTTTGGTTTGTTCTTGAATTCCCAGTTCTTAACACAGAGATTGGCCCTTTTTAGCACAGGTCTCAAAAGTTACTTGTTCAGTGAATCTATGCATGAGTGAATGAATGACAGAGTGAATGTCATTCATCTTCCCTGAACTTCCATTTTGTCATCTCTAAGATAAAATAAAACAGATTAAAGTTGATCCCCCTAATTCTGTTTCACTTTCCACAGTTACTCATAGTCATCTACAGTCTGAAAATATTACATGGAAATTTCCAGAAGTAAACAACTTATAAATTTTAAAATGCATAACGTCCTGTATAGCATGTTGAAATCTTGTGCTGTTCCTGTTCCAACTGTCCTGGGACGTGGACCATCCTTTGTATCCAGTGTAACCACATTGTATATACTACCAACCTGTTAGGTACTATTATGGTTTGGATACGAGGTGTCCCTCAAAAGCCCAAATCTGAGACAATGTAGGAATATTCAGAGGTGAAATTATTAGATTATGAAGGATATAACCTAATCAGTGAATTAACCCATTTAATGGATTACTAATTTGAATAGATTAATGAGTGGTAACTGTAGGCATGCTGGGCATTGCTGGAAGAAGTATGTCACTGGGGGCATACCCTTGGGTTTATATTATTCTTGGCCCTTGCATGCTCTCTGTCTGCTTCTTGTCTGTCATGAACTGAGCAGGTTTCCTCTGCCACACCCTTCGGCCATGATATTCTCCCTTATCTTGGGCCTAGAGCTACAGAGTTGACTGGGCATGGATTGAACCTCTGAAACTATGAGCTGAAATTTTTCCTCTAAATTCTTCATATATTGATCACAGCAATGAAAAGCTAACACAGTTACTTAGTAGTTCTTTGGGTTATTGTGTCAACTGTCCCAATATCATAGTGCTTGTGTTCAAATAACTCTTATTTTACTTAATAATGGCCCAAAGCCCAAGGGTAGTAATGTTAGTAAATTGGATCTGCCAAAGATGAGCTATAAAGTGCTTCCTTTAAGTGAAAAGGAGAAAGTTTATCATAGAAATGTATGGAAAAAGATAGTGTATATAGGGTTTGGTACTATCTGTGGTTTTAGGCATCCACTGAGGGTCTGAGGCTTAAAACATAAGCCTCACGGATAAGGGGGAGAACTATAATTCACTGGCCAGTTCAAAAACATTTTTAAATTCCCTTAAGACAGCAATAAAAACAGATAGTAGTAGAAAGAAATATATCTAATGAAAGTATCACATATGTTATGTCTATCTGTTTCTATCTCCTTTTTATCTGTAATTTTTTTGTACCTACAAGTGTTAGTTATAATTGGGCTATTAATAAAGCCCTTTAATATTGAATAAATTATTAAATATGTAGAAATACTTGACTTCTAATATGTTCTACTGTTAGTAACATTATCATAGTTGTTTTTTTAAAAATATATTCTTTAATATTTGAGGAAATTTTATAGATTTGCAAATGTAGTTGGGTTGACTTTACATCTTTCTTTTTTTCACTGCAGACTCCTTTTATGTTTTCTTTGTAATTGAAACTGTTAACTTAAAGCATTAAATGTAACAAATAGAAAGTATTTATAGTTGTGTTGTGTCTCATTTATTTCTTTCTTATTCACCAGTTCTGTAATTGGAGCTACAGAGTGTTACATTTTACTTTCTGCAGGCTACTGCTTGCTCTTTTTCTTTAGTTTACTCTGTCTTAGTGCAAATGTGTTTTGCTTCCTCAAATAGAAAAAAATTGAAGAAAAGAAGTTTCACTCTATGTAAAAGGATGGCTTGTTGCTGCTATTTCATTTTTTTTTTAATATTTATTTTTTAGTCGCGGGTGGACAGAATATCTTTATTTTATTTATATGTGGTGCTGAGGATCGAACCCAGTGCCTCACGCATGCTAGACGAGCATGCTACCACTAAGCCATAACCCCAGCCCCGCTGCTATTTCATTTTTTAAAGCTACTTTACATATCCAGTATTTTAAAATATATTAGCAGTATTTCAATTTTTTTTCCTGTATGTTTACTATAATTACAATTAACTTATATTAAGATTGGTATTGAGGTAATATTCTCTAGTGTATATAAACCTTCTGGTTTAGGTGAATTCCATCTCAAGATAATTTACTCTATCAATAAAATGCTGCAAGAAAAGTATAAAGATAAATAATAATCTCTAAAAGCAGCAAATCTTCATGTAATGAAAGGACTGTCATGAGCAATTCTTCCAGAATTTGTCAATGATCTCTCAATAACTGAAAATTATTCAGTACTTGAGTACTTATTTTCTATGATTGTACAATTTAATATTGATGGAGATGGAAACATCAAATGACACTTCTTCAAAGCATCCTAAAGAGCAGAAGAGAAGCACAGCAGAGAAAAACCGACACACCACCTCTGCAGCTCCCTGGATGCATTCTCACTGCATCTATGTCTCTTCCTAGTAAACTACCAGTGTCAGAGATGCTCCAAGTAGTTCAGGGCATTTTCCTGAGACCTGGCCCATGACACCTAAATTCAGTTGAAATTAATAGCTACAGGAGAAATTCATCCTCATTTAATAATAGATGATAGTCACAAAAAATCTTTTGGAGGAAAGAGGGATAAGTATTTATTTTTTTCCAATAATAAAAGCAATGCATATAAGACACTTAAATAAATGGAAAACTAACTATACCATGTTCAAGAATTGGATGACTAAATATTTTTAAGATGTTACTTCTCAAACTGGTTGATAGATTCAATGCAGACCTTAAGAAAATTTCATCTGGGGGGTACATGGGGGAGAGATTGTGGAATGAGATGGACATTATTGCCCTGTATATGGGTATAATTGTACGAATGGTGTGATTCTACATCATGTACAACCAGAGAAATGAAAAGTTGTGCTCCATTTGTGTAAATAATAAAATTAATTAGTAAAAAAGAAAATTTCATCTGGGTTTCTTTTCTTTTCTTTTTTGGAAATTGAAACTGTTCCCTAAAATTTATATAGAAATGCAAATAATCTAGAATAAACAAGGTAGAATAGCCTTCTTTTTTTGAGAAAGAAGAAAAATATTGAAGTACTTTTACCTTATTTCAAAACATACTATAAAGCTATGGTGATCAAAACAAAATGGTTTTTGCATAAATATAACATGTAAATCAATAAAACAAATACAGAGACAGAAATAAATAATTGATCTATTTTTTGACAAAGTTACCAAGCTAAATCAACAGGAAAGGGATTTTTTTAAAGGTGCTGGGTTATGCAGACTAAACAAAAAGAAGGTTCTTACCTCATTCATATATAAAAATTAAGTCAAAGTATGCAATAGAACTAAATGTAAAAGCTAAAATGATGAAACTTTCAGAAGAACATGGGAAATATCTTTGTGATGTTGTGTTAGGTAAATATTTTTTGATATGATACAAAAAGTACAAATGAAATTGATAAATTTAACTTTATAAAAAGTAAAAATTTTGTTCATCTAAGTATGTGTCAGTCCATTTTGTAACTCTATAAAAGAATATCTGGACCAGGCACAGTGGCACATGCCTGTAATCCTAGCACTTAGGGAGGCTGAGACAGGAGAATCGCGAGTTCAAAGCCAGCCTCAGCAATGGCGAGGCGCTAAGCAACTCAGTGAGACCCTGTCTCTACATAAAACACAAAATAGTTCTGGGAATGTGGCTTAGTAGTCGAGTGCCCCTGAGTTCAATCCCTGGTACCAAAGAAGAAAAAGAAAAGGGAAAAAAAAAAAGAATACCTGGAACTGGGTAAGTTATAAAGAACAGAAATTAATTTTCTCTCAGTTTTTAGAGTCTGAGAAGTCCAAGATCAAGGGACCAGCATATGAAGAAAGTCTTCTTGTTTGTCCTCACATAATAGAGGCTGGAAGGACAAGGCTAACACCTGACACTGTGTGAAGCCTTTTTTTTTTAAGGACCTTGATCCAGTCATAAAGGAGGAGCCCCTCATGGTCTAATCTTGAAGACTCTACCTTCATACTAGCTACCTATAAAAATTCAACAATACCTGAATTTTGGAGGGAACACATTCAAAACACAGCAGATACCAATAAGAAAAGAAAAAGACAAGTCACAGACTAGGAGAAAATATTTGTAAGATGTGTTTGGTAAAGGATTTGTATCCAGATTATATAAAGAATGCTTAAAATTTAGCAAGAAAGACATGGTTATTATGGTTATTATTATTATTATGAGGTATTCCCTAAAAGCTCATGTGTGTGACAATACAAGAATTTTCAGAGAGGAAATGATTAGATCATGATAGTTATAACCTGATGATTGGATTAATCCCCTGATGAATTAACTAGGTGTAACTGTAGAGAGGTAAGGTGTGGCTGGAGGATGTAGGTCACTGGGGGTGTGTTGTTGGGATTTATATTTTGCCTCTGGTTAGTAGAACTCTCTCTGCTTTCTGGTGGTCATGCGCTGAGCTGCTTTCCTCCACCACACCTTTCCATCATGTTGTTCTGCTGCACCTCAAGCCCAGAGCAATGGCCGTGGACTGAACCTCTGAAACCACAAGCCAAAATAAACTTTTTCTCCTTTAAGCTGTTCTTGTCAGGTCTTTTGGTCACAGTGACAAAAATGCTGACTAAAACAATGGCAAATATCATTGCCATGATCAGTTGCTTCACTAAAAGATACAGAAGACAGTAAGTACATGAAAAAGTGTTCAGCATCATTAGGCAAGTACAAATTAAAGTCTTTTTTTTTAAATTTTTTTTTTTTGTAGATGGACACAATGTCTTTATTTTATTACTCTGTATGTGGTGCTGAGGATGGAACCCAGGGCCTCCCGCATGCGAGGCAAGCGATCTACTGCTGAGCTACAATCCCAGCCCCAAATTAAAGTCTTAATGAGATATTACTAGACATATGTTAGAATGGCAGAAATCTAAAATGGACAATACCAAGCGTTGTATTTGAAGAAACTAAAACCCTCATACATTGCTAACAAGAATGTAAAATGTTACAGTTCAGGTTGAAGAATGTGATTTATATATGTGGAAAAAAAACTTTTTCCTAACTCTGAACCTCACCTTCAAGAACATTGATCTACCCAATTTCTGGCAGCACTAGAAACCTCAGCCTTCTCCTCCACAGACAGGCTCTTCATTACAAAACTTAACTCCTATGCAGACCAAGAACATGTTTCCTGCAGGCAGGCTAATCTTAAAGAAAAGGCAGGAAGGGCTGAGCCTCCAAGCACAGTTACTCTCCCAAACTCTTCAATCCATAGAAGTGAGGGATAAAGCAAGAAGCTAGAAAATTTTTTTTTAAATCCCTCTTTAGAGGGGCTGGGGTTATGGCTCAGCAGTTGAGCGCTTGCCTCACATACGTGAGGCACTGGGTTCGATCCTCAGCACCACATAAAATAAATAAAGATATTGTGTTCATCTACAACTAAACAAAATATTTTTAAAAAAAAGTTTAAAAAAAAATCCCTCTTTAGAGAAATCAAAGAAGTAGAGAAGCATCCCCCTCCTAATACAACATCAAATCCTATTGATTTTATGTCCAAAATATCTCTGATAGAATTGCCTTCCCTCCATTTCTATTACCACCTCCCTGATCCTAGCTAGCATCATCTCTCACTTATACTTCTGCAATCGCTGTCTCACCATTTTAACTACTGGAAACATCTATTCTCACCTCCTCCCAATCTTTTCTCAACACATCATACACAGTGATAACTTTCACAATGCAAATCCAATCATAATTTTTCTTCTACCCTTTCCACTGTAACTTGGCTTTTTTTTTTTTTTTTTTTGCATGAAGATCCATATCCTTTGTAAAATGCTCAAGGCCTCTAAAAGTCTGGCCCCGTCTATGCTATAGCTTCATCTTATGTATCTCCTGCTTGTTGATCTCCAGTTATAATGACCTTCTTTCAGTTCCTCAACTGAACCCTTGAGCCCCAGACATGTATACATAATTGCCTACTTGGCATTTCCACATGACAACGTTATCTCAGACTCAACATGTCCCAGTGTTGTTATCAGTTAATACAGAGTTAACTGCCACAGGGCCTATGACATACAGTCCACTGGTCATAAATTCATTTCCCCTTCTAACTGATTGTTAACTCCTACTCAACCTTCAGCTTTAGCCCAGTCACCATTGCTTTGTGGATGGGTTTCCTGTGTCACCAAAGTCCTTTCAAAGTATTATAGATTCTCCCCTCATCCCTAGTACTGAGAATTGAACCTGGTGCTTTGTTCATGCTGGGCAAGTGTTATGGTTTAGATATGAGGTGTCCCCCAAAAGCTCATGTGTGAGACAACTGAAGAATGTTCAGAGGTGAAATGATTAGATTATAAGAGTTGTAACCTAATTGGTGGCTTAATCTATTGATGGATGAACTTGGTGATAACTGCAGGCAGGTAGAGTGTGGCTGGAGGAAGTAACTGGGGGTGTGCCTTTGGGGTTTATATTTTGTCTCTGGTTAGAACTCCATCTGCTTCCTGATTACCATGTCCTAAGCTGCTTTTCTCCATGATGCCCTTCCATCATGATGTTCTGCCGCACTTGAGACCAGAACTATGGAGTCAGCAAAAGGGGGACTGAAACTCTGAAACTGAGAGTCAAAGTAAACTTTAGCTCCTTCGGGTTGTTCTTATCAGGTCTTTTTTTTTTGGTACTGGGGATTGAACTCAGGGGTACTCGACCACTGAGCCACATCCCCAGCCCTATTTTGTGTTTTATGTAGAGACAGGGTCTCACTGAGTTGCTTAGTGCCTCGCTGTTGCTGACGCTGGCTTTGAACTCGTGATTCTCCTGTCTCAGCCTCCCAAAGTGCTGGGATTACAGGCAAGCGCCACCGTGCCCGGCTAGCAAACTCCATTTCTAATCCAGCATCATGTACTTCTACTTCATAGTACTTTTCACAGATGAGATTTGCATGTATGTGCATGACTATGATAGTTTTTCTCTCTCCTACTATGCTTTGAACTCTGTGAGGGAAGTAAGGTAGATCCCTAGTTCTAAACATGGTACCTGGCCCAGAGTAGATTTTTCATAAATGCCTGTAATATTGAAAGATAGGGTTAGAATGAAGTGTTAGACCTAGAGTGAGGGGTTTTGAAAGTTTCACTGAAGAAGTGAGAGCTGCAGGTTGACTAGAGCAGTTAGGTGAAGATAAGAAGAAAATGTTTCAAATAGAAGGAACAACATGTGGAGAAAAGACCTTGTAAATACTAGCCTGTGTAGAGCATCCCAGGGAATGAACTTTTATAATAACCGGAGCTAGGACAATGACAGACAGCTTGGTAAATAGTTTGGAATTTATCCTAAGGGCAATGAAGTCTTTGAAACTTTTGCTTTTTTAAAAATGCATTGCTGAGAATCAAACCTAAGGCCTGATGCATTGAGACAAGTGCTCTACTACTGAGTTGCAAATGCCACTTTTCTCTGAAGAGTTTTAAGGTATTGGCATAGTCAGATTTGCATTTTCTAGCTCCTGTGAGAAGACTAAATGTAGGGAGACATGCTAATTTTTTAGGTAGAGTATAGTGGAGGAAATGAGGATAGGAAAACAAATTGACTTGGGACATTTGTATCCAAGAGGTAGAAGGAACAGACTTAATAATTAGTTAAATGAGATGATTGAAGGCTATCATGGTTGGATCTAAAAATGTCCCCCAAAGAGCTCATTTGTAAGAAAATGGTGCAATATTCAGAGATGAAAAGATTGGATTATGAGAACTATAACTTCCATTATAATTAATCCATTAGTGGATTCATCCATGAGATGACTAATAATTTGAATGAGCCAACTGGGAGGTGGTAAAAACTATAGGCAGGTGGGTAATGGTTGGAAGAAATAGGTCATTAGGGGCATGGTTGGGGAGTATATCTTCTTCTTGGCTTCTCTTTCTCTCTCTCTCTCTCTCTACTTCTAGCTGCTGAGAGCTGAGCAGCTTTCCTCCACCACACCCTCCCACCACAATGTTCTGCCTCATCTCAGGCCCAGAGCAATGGAGTCAGCTGGCCATTGACTTAGACCTCTGAAACCATGAGCCTAAAGTGAATTTTTCTCCTCTAAGTTGTTCTTCTCAGATATTTTATTTACAGCGATGAAAAGCTGACAAGTAGAAGGTGAAATCAGGAACCGCTGCCAGGTTTTTTAACTTGGACAACATCCAAATAAATGGTGGTACATTGACTGAGACCAGGAGCACAGGAAAGAACTGGAAAAGAAATAAGGTAGTTTTGAATTTTCTAATTTTGAGGTGTTCGTAAGACAACCAAATGAGGATTTTTGCTAAATAACTGGAAATATACATTAGTTGGAAATGAGTAGTTTATTAGATCAATCTGCCATGAGTATAAAAATTTGGGAATCAATCATGTAAATGGGCATTGAAACCTATAGGAGACTATTAGTAATAGATGAGATGTTGAAGGAAAGTACATGGAGTAAGGAAAGCTCTTCAGGTAGTCTTGAGGACTTCCAACACATAATGGAAGATAAGAACAACCCTATGATGAAGGTTGAGAAGGACTTACTAGAGAGAGACCTCAACAAACCATGAGAGTGTGGTGCTGCCCAAGTTAAAGGCACACCATGTGTTTAGGAGGAACTATTTTCTTATAATGACAGCCCGATTTCTAACATCTATATCTCAGAGAACAGCATGAAACATTTTTCATATATTGAGTCTTTTTTGTTCCATCTTCTAGAATACCCTCCCTCTTTTCTCTGCTTTGGGAAAAAAGAAAGAATAACATTTCATCCCTTAACTACCTCTTAGAGCAGCTTTCACCGTTTACTCATCTGCTGCTTCCATAACTGTCTTCCCTGTTATATCATGACCAATATAGTACCTGGCATATAGTAGGAGTTCAATGAATGTTACTTAAAACAGTTCGTGTAAATAATATTGAGTAACATTTATGAAATATTTACTGTTTCTGAATGCCTGTGCTAGTGCTTGGTTTATAATTCTATTTTTAATCTTATAAAAAATTTGTAAGGGGACATGATTATTCCCATTTTGTAGATAAGGAAATCAAGGCTAAGAGAAAAATAACTGCCCCAACATACTTGGGAAGTTGCAGAACTGTAATTCACAAACAAGTCTGCATGATTCCGAAGTCCATGGTTTTAACCACCACCTCTCCCAAAGAGAAGTAAACATTCACATTTCTCCAGACATCTGTGGAGGAGACATTTTTTAACTGGCAACTTTCCCAGTTCATCTCAAATTCTAGCTCATAAGCAGCAGCCTGCTCTCATTCCAAGAATGCTTTACTCTGGGTCTGACTGAGCCTTTACTGAGTCTTCCCTATCTGTGGAATAGTAAGTCTTTCCTTCATTCCCTCACTTAAGCCTGCCTGCCTAAGCAAATTCTGGCTCCTTCTTGAGAGCAATACCTTAATTCCACTTTTCCCTTTCTAACATTTCTTTGCCTCACTTGATTCATGGATTACTCAAGAATCTTTTTTTTTGGAATAGGGTTGAACTCAGAAGTGCTCAACTATTGAGCCACATCCCCAGCCCAATTTTGTGTTTTATTTAGAGACAAGGTCTCACTGAGTTGCTCAGCACCTCGCTGTTGCTGAGGCTGGCTTTGAACTTGAGATTCTCTTGTCTCAGCCTCCCAAAGTGCTGGAATTACAGGTGTGTGCAACTGCACCCCACTAAGAATCTTTTTTTTTTAAGTGCCCATAGTGGTTTCTTATCAACATCTAGTGTGCAGCTATGGTCAACATACTAGAACGGCAAGCTTCACCAGCCCAGGAACCCTGTTAATCTTGCTCATAGCATTGTTTCCAGTATGCTGAACAATGTGGTTTCCAAGACCCACTGGACACACAATGGATAATGGTTGGCTGAATTAGTCTGATGGTGATACAACCTCAAACTTGGCTGACTCTTAAAGCAACATGGCATGATGTGCCAAGTAAAATCATAAACTCATGGAGGTCCACATCAACTGAAAAGAACTGTTTTCATAAAGGTTTACCTGAAGATTCTGCAGGCCAGAAAGAAACTGGCCTGCTAGTTCAAGAAACTAGCAGACTGAAGATTGAATGAGGAGAGGCAGCTTAATTGCCTTTGGAAGAAGGGAAATTTTTCACAAATCATCATAGATAATTCATAAAGGAATCTTTCTTAAGGGTGATTTAGAGGCATATATATAATATTGTCTGATTATTTATCTTAAATAAAAACCATAACACATTTAGAATAAAGTAAGGATTTCTATCTCAATAGTGAAGGTCCTTGCTGGCATGGTGGTGTCAACTGCTTTGGAGGCTGAGGCAAGATCTCTTGAGCCTGGGAGTTAGAGGTCAGCCTAGACAACATAGTGAGACCCCATCTCTTAAAAAAAATAAAAAATAAAAAGATTTGAAAAAGCTGATGGACATTATAAATTCTAGCACTATTCTTCATTTTCATGGATCCTCTCTTATTTTCTGTTACTATTTCAACTATTTCTCCTGGCAGTATACTTGCAGGCAAAATACTGATATTTGGCTAGATTTATACTTTACACTGAATTATGGATGGTGATCATTCTGGAATTCTGGCCAGCTTACTTATCATGGCTAAATGTAGAATCTGTGCATTGCCCCGCTTAGGGAAGTATCTGGCACAGGATTAATTTTCTTTCTTTCTTTTTTCTTTTTTTTGGTACTGGGGATTGAACTCAGGGGTACTCAACCACTGGGCCACATCCCCAGCCCTATTTTGTGTTTTATGTAGAGACAGGGTCTCACTGAGTTGCTTAGCACCTCGCCATTGCTGAGGCTGGCTTTGAACTCGCGATTCTCCTTTCTCAGCCTCCCTAAGTGCTGGGATTACAGGCTTGAGCCACCGCGCCTGGCTCACAGGATTAATTTTCTAATAAAAATAATCACTTTAACCTTAGAATAAAGAACTTGATACTTTATCTTTTCAGGGATATTGCAGGCAAAGACCCCTTTTTCCATTTTGTTCCCTTATTAGGAAAATCTCATTGTCACAAGAAAACCTTTCCTCAGAGCTATTATAAGATCACTTCATTTTTCTGTGCAATGCAAAGATGAAAATGTTTTTTCTTTTTTGGTTCTAGTGCTTCTTTACAACATTTTTTTCATATTAGTCAGATTGGCTATCATTGCTGGTTTCCAAAGCATACTGCCAAACTCATCAATTTCTGTTCTCAACCCTCAGGCATTTGTTTTTGTTTTCTGTTTTCACTAAAGGAAACATCACTTATGCAATTGTGCATATTTTAAATTTCCAATTTTATGGATAACAATAACAGAAGAGGAAAGAATATGAGTATACTTGACTTCTTTTTTACTGTTTAGCATTCACCTCTGTGGTGTCCTTGCAGACAGAAGATTGATAGTCAGTTAGATGACCACTGTACACTGGATTCTAGCCCAGAATCATCATTTCACATGGGATTGCCTACTGTGCTCCAAACAAATTTTCAAAGATAGAAACTTGTTTTCTACCTCACCTCAAAGCAAATATAATGTGATTCCTAACTTAGCATTCCACATATACATAAATAAATACTTGTAGGTATTTGACTATTATATATCTGATTTCCGCCCCCCTTCTATCTTTGGTGCTGGATTGAACCCAGGCCCCTGTGCATGCTAAACACATGTTCTACCACTAAGCTGCACCCTCATCACCTGACAATCTTTCTTTATTAGGATAGAGAATTTTTAAATATGTCATTTTCATTTAATGCAATAATCATGCATTATTTAATGTGTAAAGATCTTCTAAAAATTTGTTGTCCAAACTGTGCATAAGACAACAAATTAGCATCCATTTTTAATGAAAGATCATTGTGAAGATTTATTGAATTTCACAGGAAGAAAACCTCTTATCTGATTGTGTACTAGACGCCTGTGCACATTCTCTTTTGCCCTCAGGTCTCATTACAGACCCAAGGAATTCAGTGTTGGCTACATATCTTTCTCAACTCATGAAACTCACCCTGCAAAGGAAGAATATGACATAGGTCAGGTTTGAAAATGAGGACATGTAATGGGGTCACCTTGGCTATGAGTGGTCAAGTGATTCAAAGCTGGTATGAGTCCCAGGATGTCTTATGTTTGGGAAATACATTGCCCCTGAGGTCTTCAAGGGATCAGTGCAGAGAGCCTGGGGAAACAGGTTGTGTATTCAGGCATGTAAGCCTGAAAGAAGGGACCAGGTATATTTAGACTATTGTATATTCCTTACTGTTAGACACCTCACACCCAAGTCCAAGGAGCTTAATAGATAGTTGTTTAATAAATGAATGAGAAATGTCTTGGCATGTTTGGCAAAATAGTGGATCAGGTGCCACAGAAGTCTGATAACTTAGAGATTAAAGAAACCTCTGGGAGATATGATGTATTCAAGGAAAAGAGAGAATAGTTCCTCTGCCTATATTTCTGACATGTACTGGAAAATGTTACCTAATTATACAGAAGGAGATTCACTAACAGGTTGTTATTGGTCTCTGTTATCAACAGAAACCCCAAATCTACCCAAATGCCAAGGGTTCTGGGTCTAGACTCACATATTCTCCACAGCAGCTATTTCCTCCAGCCTTCTGCCTGCCTCCTTCAGGTCACTTTGTTTAGCAAGCTTTGTTGTTAACTTTATAAACAAAATGGATAGCATCCAAGCAAAAGAGTCTTCTCATCAGTTAGACATTCCATGAAGGAGCATGTCAGATGGGAGTGTTCCCTCCCCATCTAAGTCTAATCTTAATATTCTTCCCATTCCATCACTTGTAGGAGCTCCCTTCTTTCATTATTGTTCTCTCTCTTTCTCTCTCTCTCTCTGTTCCTCTTTAAAACAATTTTTTAGAGTTCTCTTGAAACTTATTGAAAGAATAGATTAGACATAAAATATGCAATTTGGTAACCTTTGACATATACCTACATCTGTGAAATCATCACTACTTTCAAGATAATGAACATATCCATCACCTCCAAACATTTTCGCATGTCCTTCTATAATTCCTTTTTTAAAAATATTTATCTTTAAATATTTATTTTTTAGTTGTAGGTGGACACAATATCTTTATTTTATTTTTATGTGGTGCTGAGGATCGAACCCAGTGCCTCCCGTGTACTAGGCGAGCACGCTACCACTGCGCCATAACCCTGGCCCCTCTTCTATAATTCCTTAACCCCACACTTGCCTTGTTCTCCCCTGCAACAGACAACCACCACAGATCTGTTTTCTGTCACTGTATATTGGTTTGTATTTTCTAAAGTTTTGCATAAAGATAATCATA
Source organism: Geosciurus inauris (assembly GCA_004024805.1). Taxonomy (NCBI): domain Eukaryota; kingdom Metazoa; phylum Chordata; class Mammalia; order Rodentia; family Sciuridae; genus Geosciurus; species Geosciurus inauris. The sequence continues at coordinate 102,104 of PVHX01004278.1, read as the reverse complement.
CAGCAAGTCTTTTTTGAGGGATGGTTTTATACATCCATTGATTGATAGGCATGTGGGTTATTTCCAGTTTGGGGCTATTACCAATACAGCTGCATGAAAATCCTTCTATAAGCTTTTGTATAGGTGTATATATACATGTATATATTTTTAATTGGAGTAAATATCTGTAAGTAAAAGGGATGAATCACACTCATGTTATGGTGTGTACATTTAACTTTGTGTCTGTGTTATGTGTGTGGATAGAACCTAGTGCCTCACACGTGCTAGGCAAATGTTCTATCACAAGCAACATCTCCAGCTCCCATTTAACTTTTTAAAGAAACTGTCAAATTTTTTACAAAGTGATTTCACCCTTTTATATTCCCATAAGTAGTGTAGTAGAGTTACAGTTGCAATACATACTCATCAACACTTGCTATCCTCAGTCTTATTATTTTTAACCATTCTCATAGGTGTGTTGTGATATCTCATGGTGGTTTTAATTTACATGTCCCTAATTACTAATGGGCATTTCTCCTATGCTCATTTGACATCATTATATCTTTTTAAATGAAGTTCCTGTTCATTATTTGGTCCATTTTTAATCAGGCTATTTATTTACTTATTGCATTTTAAGAATTTTTTTATGTATTATGGATACAAGTCCTTTACTAGTTTTGTGATTTGTAAAATTTCTTCCAATCTGTGGGTTGTCTTATTTTTGTTGCAATAGGGGAAACAGGATTTGAGATTGAATATACTAACATTCTACTACTGAGCTATATCTTCAGCCTCCTTTTGTTAATTTCTTTCTTCCTTTCTTTCTTTTTTATAAAGACATGGTCTCACTAAATTATCCAGGCTGGGCTTGTGATCTTCCTGCCTTATTAGGCTGTCTTTTCATTACTTTAGTAGCGTCTTTCTTAAGGAGGAGACGTACTTAATTTTGATGAGGTCATTTTATCAATTTTTTCATTCATGAATTGTTCTTTTATTGTCATATCTTAAAATCTCAGCCTCACCTGATCTCACAAAGGTTTTTTCCTAAAGGTTTTTCGTTTTAGGTTTTGAAAGATTAGAACTGTGATTCATTTTGAGTTAATGTATGTACATCAATCAAATATAAGTAATATATAAACATGGATCAAATTTTGACTTTTTTGGAAATCGTTATTTTGCAAAACTATTTCTAGTATCATTTGTTGAAAAGACTATCCTTTCTCCACTGAATTGCCTTTTGCTTTCATTGAATATTAATAGATCCTGTATTTGTGAATCTATTTCTGGGCACTCTATTCTCTTTCATTGATCTGTTTGTCTATTTTAATGCCAATACCACATTGTCTTGATTCAATATTCATTGCCAGTTATGTCATAGACCACTTGCCAGCCTGTGGATTATACACTCAGCCACTGTTCAGTCAGCTGCAGCTAAGTGTTGAGGGCAGTGGCTTGCAGAGTACAAAGCAGGGCTGCTGACGACTTCCTCTTCACCTGGCTGAGGGCAAGGTGTTTTCCTCTAGTATGTGGTAAGCTTACACAGGCACCAGCTATATCTTGAAAATACTTCACTCTTTTCTTTGCCTCTAGTTTTTACCTAGCTCAATAAATTTATACCTGTCTAAAATGCAAATTTGATCATATGATTTCCTTTTAAATGTTTTCCCACTGTCCTTAGGGTGAAGTCCAAGTTCCTTGTCCTTTGAGGTTTGGCTTCTGTTTCTCTTTCCAGTTTCATTTCTTACCATTCCCCATGCTTCCACTTGTATGCTGTACTCAAGCCATGCAAATTACTTACTGTCCCCCAAACATGCCACAGACTCTTTCATTTCTTCCATTTCTTTCTCACTCTCTAAAGAATACCTTTTCCCTCAAAGAGTTCCATATCTAACTTTTATAAGTCTTTTAGATCTCAGTTTTGATATACATCAGTTCAGTTCAACAAATGTTTTTAAGCAACTAATATGAGCTAAGAACTGTATTATGAGTAAGGAACAACTCATGAACAAGGCCAACATGGCCTATGTCATCATGTATAGTCTAAAGGACGAGATGGACATTAAGCATGTAATTATGGTAAAATTCACATGTATAATCATGTAGAAAATAACATGTAGTGAAATGCTGCTCCCTGATAATGCAAAACTAACTAAATACATCTGGCCATCCATCTAGCCCTTTGCTCAAATGTCATAGCTAAAGTTCTCATCCTGGGGTGAGGGCAAGGTAAAATAGCAAAAGTGGCTCTCTGTATTCCCAGTAACCAACCCAATATTCCTAGATTAGGCAGATGAAATGGGTGTCCAGAAACCTGGAGGTTCTTGGAGTTAGTGCTGTGATCTTGAAATAATCAGCCATAGGACCTAGAAATATTCCCACTTTATTTAAACTTGAGAAATCAAGTACCAGCAGACTATTCCAAACTCTAATTGAGACTAGGATGGATTTTAAATCACAAAGACAAATATCTAGACTTCTCAGTAGCAAACTATAAGGGCTCATTCCATTAGCCTCATAGTATATAAACATTTAATTTGAGAAACTGAAATTTTGGAGACCACTTGTTTGGATAGAGTGGGGTTTACTGTACACTAAAGGTGAGTATAACAAAAGGGGAAGCATAGAGTGCTCTGGGAGTGTGAGGTGGGGGTGAGGAAAACCTGAGAAAAGGATATTTAACTGAATCTTGAAGAATGAGTAGGAGTCAGCCTGAGTAGAGGAGTTGGAAGGTGGGCTCTATGCAATGAGAGCCTCCTCTAGCATCTTCTCTGGTCCACTTGATTGGATCAGGTGCTCTTCCTTGGTATTCCCAGTCCTGGTGGATGCTTACTTCTACACTAATCATATGTAATACGTATCACAATGATCTTTGTTTATCTCTCTCCCTTAGTCTGTAAGCTTGAGGATAAAAACTGAGTATTTAGGGTCTAATAGTCTATCAATTTCCTCTACATGAAGCAAGGAAGAGAAATTAGAGAAAGACAGCTCTATGCAGAGGGGTTGAGAAAGGTCACCCTCTGTGCAGATGTAGGCACATGCGTACAAGGATTGCTCCACAAAGAAAAGCACCATCATGGGAAGAAAATGGAATATTTTTCTGCAGATGGAGAAAGGTCTGTACTAGGGGACATGACTTTGTGATTGGAGAACAGGATAGATTTTAGTCTGTGTTCACCTGTTTGTGCATTTTTGGAAAGTGCACAAATTCCACAACTGTATCTAGTTAACCCTATAAAATTTTCACTGGAGTTTCTGTAGTTACTAGTATAAGCCCTGACACTTTATGAGTATATATTTAAAAAATAGCCCATAAAACCAAAAGCTTAGACTAGGGACTCCAGTGCTGGCTTATAACCATGCATATTCCAGATTGTCAGCCATGATCATGAAGATACCTGACAATAAATGGTGGTGTCAGTTGCAAAGCAGTCATTTCCAGGAGAAAGCTCACTAGTAATCATTGCATATAAATTACCAAATAAGGGGAGTAATGAGATAGCTGATAGGACCTGTTGCTATAAATGCACATCTCTTTGGAGAGTTTGTGGGAGTTTCAAGGGTCCTGAAACAAAAAGTGGTGACAAAACCCAGTGAAGGAAAACCTCAAAGATTCCACCAAAAACTTAAAAACTAATAAATAAATTCAGAAATGTTTTAGGATACAAAATTAACATACAAAATCCAATAGTGTTACTATATGCCAATAGTGAATAATCTAAAATAGTAATCAAGAAAGCAATTTATTTACATTAACTAAAAAACAACAGCAAACCATAGTAATAAATTTGATTCAAAAGGTGAAAGAACTCTAAAATAGAAAATCATAAAGCACTGATGAAAGAAACTGAAGAGGACACAAAAAGCAGGAAGACATACCATGTTCATGGATTGGAAAAACTGATATAATTAAATATTTATACTACCCAAAACAATCTACAAATTCCATGCAATCCCTATCAAAATAACAATAACATTCTTCACAGAAATATTTTAAAAAAACATAAAAATTTTATGCAACCACAAAAACCTTGAATAGCAAAAGCCAAATTGAATAAAAAGAACAGTTGGGTATTACACCAACTTCAAAAAATACTACAAAATTGCAGCAATCAAAACAACATAGCATTGACATAAAAGCAGACACAGAAACCATGGAGCAGAATAGGTACTCTAGCTATTAACTCATACATTGACAGCCAACTGATTTTTCACAAATGTTCTAAAAACACATATTGGGGAATAGATAGCCTTTTTAATAAATGGTGCAGGGAAAGCAGGATATTGATCTGCAGAAGAATAAAATTAGACCTCTATCTTTTATCAGTTATTAAAATGAGCAGAAAATGGATTGAAGACTTAAATGTAAATCCTAAAGCTATCAAACTAATATAAAAAAACATAGGGGAAATGCTTCAGGACATTGGAATGGACAAAGGCTTTTGGGACAAATTTCCAAAAACAGAGAAATCAAAAGCAAAAATAGATAAATGGTATCACATCAAGCTAAAAAGCTTTTGCCTAGCAAAGAAAACAATTATTGAAGTAAAGAAACAACTTAGAGAACAGGAGAAAATATTTGCAAAACATTAATATCCAGAATATATAAGGAAGTCCAAAAACTCAATAACAAAATAATCTGATTAGGCAGTAGACCTAAATATTTCTTAAGACATACAAATGGGCAACAACTATATGAAAAATGCTCAACATCACTAATCATCCTGAAAAACAAAAATCAAAATCACAATGAGATATCACCTCACCCCAGTAAGAGTGGCTTTTATCAAACAGACTAGAGATTAAAAACTGCTGGTAAGTATGTAGAGAAAAGAGAATCCTTGCACATGATTGGTGGGAATATAAGTCAGTAAATCATTATGGGAAACAAAATTAAGGTATCTCAAAAAAATTAAAAATAGAATTATCATATGATCTATCATTCCCATTATTGCATATATGAATACAAAGGAAATGAAATCACTGTGTGGAAGATACAACTGTACTCTCAAGTTTACTGCAGGACTGTTCACTATAGCTAAGAAACAAAAACAATCTAATTGTCTATCAAATGATGAAGTTATGAAGAAAATATGGTACATATGCAGAATGGAATACTATTCAATCATAGAAAAGAATGAAATTCCTGTCATTTGTAGCAATATGGGTGAAACCAGAGTTCATTATGTTAAGTGAAATAAGTCAGGCATGGAAAGATAAGTGCTACAGTTGACTTCACTCATGCATTGAATATAAAAAAGTTCTTCTCATAGAAGTTGAGAGTAGAATGGTGGTTACCAGAGACTGGGGAGAGTAGGATGGGGGACAGATGGTGGAATGGTCAACCAATGCTTACTAAGTTATCATTAGACAGAAATGATTTCTGATATGATATTGCACACTGGAGGTGAATAAAGACAACAATAATATACCATATATTTCAAAAAGTCAGAATAATTTTGAATGTTTTCACCATGAAGAAATGATAAATGTTTGAGTATATGAATACATTTAACCTGATTTCAGCATTACACAATGCATATCGGTATTGAAACATCACATGATCCTCTATTAATATGTATGATTTTAATGTTTTATGTATTAATTCAAAATAAATTTAAAGAAAGAAAGAGCATACCAAGAGTACAGAGAATAATTCCCTGGACTTCCTTCATGTGCTTACATAAGTAAGTGGATAATCAAGCTACTTTTCTCTGAAGTTACAGGTCCTTCACAGCCCACTATTTGAGAAAACATATAGACTACCATTATTGCATTTTACCAATCATACCTGAGATAAAGGAGTTGGCTGGTAAAACGATTCAGTTTAGGGCTGTTATAGTCAGACAATACAAAAGTGCCTGGGAGGAAGTGAGAAATGTATTTAAAATGTACAAAGCAGGAGTTTGGTCCTGATAACCCTCCTCTCCGAAGATAGAGCTATCTGCATCATCTTTATGGATTGTTGGGACAATGACGTGATTCTAGGCAGATTGTATAGAGGAGTAATTTGTCTCTGCTTCCTCACACCTACCCCTTTGTTTATGTTCCTTTTCCTCTAAGACAATCAATGGCCAGGCTCCCTGTGCCCCGTCCACCTTTGGTGCCTCAAAGTTCCATGCTGAAGTCATCCAACCAGTCTGTGAGGACTTCCTAGTCTAATCATCTTTGGATCCATCAAAAGTGATCTGAGCCAGGCGTGGTGGCGCAAGCCTGTAATCCCAGCACTTAGGGAGGCTGAGACAGGAGAATTGTGAGTTCAAAGCCAGCCTCAGCAATGGCGAGGTGCTAAGCAACTCAGTGAGACCCTGTCTCTACATAAAACACAAAATAGGGCTGGGGATGTGGCTCAGTGGTTGAGTGCCCCTGAGTTCAATCTCCAGTACTAAAAAAAAAAAGTGATCTGAATCATATCCCATTCCTCTACTCTTTCTTACACCTTGATCTTGGAAAAAACTATTTCATCCTAAGTTGCCAGTGTCTTCTTACCACTTTGTCTTTATGATATACATGAATTTTCATGGGAAGATCTGGAAAGATAAAATGACTTTAGAGAAATGATGGTATTTAGTGTTAGAGCTCCCAGTTTGAATCTGCATCATATATGAAATTTTGGGAAAGTTTCTTCATGAATATGAATCTCAGTTTTTTAACTTGACAAATGCAAGAATCATTCATTTCATAGGATAAAGAATAAAATGTCATTATAGCCATATAAAATTCACTAATAAACTATTCAACATCAAAGAAAAAAAAAAACCAACCCAGTGAATTCTGGGTTACTGTATAAACACTGGTGGATGAATTATCCTTCAACATCCTCAATTCCTCAGGAACTTAGCTAAAATGTGACAGCCTGATCAGAGCATCAGTTGAGGAGAGGAATGCTTCACATAGCTTTTGAACTTAGATGGTTTAAGCAACAATTAAGTGGAGCAACTAGTAAGCTTATGAAAGTCAATTTACCAAAATAGAACTGGGTTTCTTAAAATGTCAGGCAATTATTGTATTCTATTGGTTCTAAGATCTAATTGACTTAAAAATGCCAATGACAAACTATGATTTATAGACAATCTGATTTCATAGATGTTATCACATTTTTAAAAAAGGTTATAAGGCTTAGTGGTAAAGCACTGGCCTAGCACATATGAGGCCCTGGGTTCAATCCCTGGTACTGCTTCACCCTAAAAATGTTTTATAGAATTGATGAAACATGGATTATGAAATATTAATTTTTTAGCTATGTATCTTTAAGGAAAGCCAAAGTTATTATTTTTCTGGTGAGAGCAAATGGTTCAAGTTCCTTTGATAGGTATGTCCTCATAACAGAGCACAGTTTGTTATCAAAGTTTTATAATACCATCTATAAAAATCATATTAATCTAATTCCATACTCATCAAACAAGTAATTTGGTTTCTGGCACCTTTCTCTGGAGGGAGGGAATGTTTCAACAAGTCTGTCTGAGTATTCTATTATGTTTGGCAGTCAAAACTTTTACTACAAATCAATACTATATAATTTATTTTTTATATTTTGATACCATGGATTAAACCTAGGGATGCTCAACCACTGAGTTACATTGCCAGTCTTCTTTTTATTTTTTATTTTTTGAGACAGGGTCTAGGGCCTTGCTAAGTTGCTGAGACTAACTATGAACTTGCAATCCTCTTGCCTCAGCCTCCCAAATTGCTGGGATTACACTCATGCACCACCATGCCTGGCATGGTTAAACTTATTTTCAACCTGGAAAGCTAAGGACCAAATCCTGGAGGAAAATTACTCTGTGGCATTACCATCACCAGGTGGATTAGCTTTCTATTACTGTAACAAAATACCTGAATTGGGTGTGGTGGTGCAGGCTGAGGAAGGAGGTTCACCAGTTTGAGGCTAGGCAGGGCAGTTTAGGGATATCCTGTTAAAACGATAAAATATAGGGGGCTGAGGTTATAGCTCAGTGATAGGGTACTTGCCCAGTATTCAATCGCTGGTAATATAAACACACATACGCACCTGAGATAATCAACTTTAAAAAATAGGAAAAGTTTATTTTGCCACATGGTTTCAGAGATTTCAGTCATCATCAGTTGACCCTATTGCTTTTGGGCAGCACATCAGGCAGGGATCATGTGGTAGAGCAAAGCTGCTCCCCTCATGATCAGAAAAACAAAAGAGAGAGGATGGGTCAGGGATTAGGATCCTAGTATTCTTCTTCAAGGGTGTAAACCCTAATGATCAGAAAGACCTCCCTCTGGTCTCCACCTCTTGAAGTTTCTACCACCTCCTAATAACACCATGCTGAGGACTAAACCTTTAACACATGAGCCTTTGGGTCACATTCCCAATCCAAACTATAGTACCAGGTGAGTCATGAGTTGAATAATAAGCTGACTTCTTTGTCAATTAAAAAAAAATTAAATGGCAGTCTGAGCATATGACTTTCAATCTATACCATCATAAGATATTTGAAAACTAAGTACATTCTGTTTACCGTCACATCTTCCAAAGGGCCCAACATAATGTCTGCAATGTTGTAGGCACTGAATATTGGAAGAGAAGATGGCTCTATATTTTCCAGTCTCTGTGGAAAAGGATTAAATTCATCACCTGAGTAGAGACTACATCTCAGACATTCTTTATTGAAAGTAAAGTAATTGAGCAATTGGGACAGACTTTCACATTGTAAGAGAAATGTGGATATCCTGAAATATAAAGAGAAATGGATTTAAAAAATAAAAATGACATTAACTTGTTATATTTTTACACCTGTATTTCTATTTCTGGTTAAATGTTTCCTAAATGTATGTGTTCAAGGTTGTAACTACCATTCTTTTCCTTCTTTCAACATATTTTAAAAACTTACATGAATAGTATTTGATAGAAATTTCATGTTCATTTTGAAGAAATTTCATTTCACTTACAATTAAACCAAAAATCCCTAAGTCCAAGTTCTAATATTGCCATGTCATTAAGGAACACATTTGTACAATTATGTTTCCCAGTTTTCTTTGGTTTGTGTTTTGCGCCACTGGAGACTGAACCCAGGGCCTTGCACATGCTACGCAAGCACTCTACTACTGAGCTCTATTCCCAGCCCCCAATTTTCTATAACAAAAAAATCAATACACATTATAAATACATTGGATTGCCATTTTACATTCTTTTCTTTAATAAAGTACATGGAATAGCCAAAATTACAGATGCCTTTTTTTCTTTGATGAATCTCAACCAAATATTATAGAACATCTGGAATCTTTCACTGGAAACAATAAATAACAAAGGCATTTCTCAAGCTTGATGGGTGTGGAAGTCTGATGAAGGTCTAGTGAGGATGGGCTTTTACTAGAAAGCTGGCTGGTTAGTTGCCAAGAATTCCTGGCCAGTAGTTTTGGCATTAATTTCTCAGTCTTGTTAGTCCAGTTGCTTGATCTTGCCGACTTTCCATAGTTGATCAAATTCAGTGGCTATTTCTCCTTCTTTCCTTTTACTTTACTCTGGAACCTTCTATATTGGGATAAGCCACTTTATTGGCCTTGTACTTATGCAGGTCACCAGTGATCTTGTATGCCCAGTAGACACTCATCTCTCATGACTTCTTGTGCTACATTTACTTGAGGTGCACAGAGAATCGGTTTTGTGCTTACCAGTCCCATTTCCTTTTTCTCCAGGACACATAGCAAACTATATTTTCTAGCCTTCCTCTGCAGTTATGTTGGGGCACATGACTAGAGTGTTAACTAGTGAAAAATGAGAAGTGTTATGGCAACATATGAAGGAAGGACTTTTAGGTCCCTGAATAACTACTTCCTCCTCTTCCAACTTAACTGCAGTAGTGTACGACAAGAATAGGAGCTATGTTAAGCTACTGAGATCAGAAATGAACTATGTTCAGCTACTGAGATTTGGAGTTCTTTGCTATAGTAGTAAGCTGTTACCTATACTTAGTTGGGGTCTGTGATGCTGCTCTCTTGCCTGAATCCCTATGTTATCCCTTTGTCTCTTCATTTATTTTCTTGGACTTTTTTGCTCATTTATTAAATATTTTTATGTAAGGTTCCATGTCTCACTATTTTCTTCCTCTATATGTTGTTATATGAACAATCTCCTATACTCATTTGTTTTCGTCTATTAATATGCTGACGAGCAGAATAGTAAATATGTTCCTAAATATTAGACATAAGTTTTACTAATTATGTGTATACAGAATCTATTTTGATTCATGTTTTGTGAGTTTGTTATGATTTTAAAGTCTTTATTACCTATTTTCTCATTTTTGCCATTCCCTTTGATTGTATCTTTTTATTTTTTATACTGGGGATTGAACTCGGGTACTCTACCGCTGAGCCACATCCCAGCCCTATTTTTTTAAAAAAATATTTTGTTTAGTTGTAGCTGAACACAATATATTTTTATTTATTTTATGTGGTGCTGAGGATCGAACCCAGTGCCTCAAGTATGGGATGCAAGTGCTCAACCGCTGAGCCATAACCCCAGGCCCCCAGCCCTATTTTGTGTTTTATGTAGAGACCGGGTCTCACTGAGTTGCTTAGCGTCTCGCCTTTGCTCAGGCTGGTTTTGGACTCACAATTCTGTCTCAGCCTCCCAAAATGCTGGGATTACAGGTGTGTGTGAGCCACCGCACCCGGCTTAATTGTATCTTTTGAAATGGTTCTTTCATTGAAGTATTAAAAACTTCTTATTTATCCAACAATATTAATTGAACATCTACATGAACTGTCTTGTCTTTTTTTCTGTTGGTATATAGTATGTGCCTTGCATAGAGTAAGTAATGCTGGGTGAATTGAATAGAATTATTTACTGTATACCTGCCATGATTAAGGCTCTTTGCTGGGGTCAGTGCAGAACAAAAACAAATATAAATAAAACTCAATTTCTTTTTACTTCATCTTTCTACACTCTAAATGTCCTCCCTATCCCCACCCTAATGAGCAAACTTCTGAACTAATTGCAACTTCACAAAAGTGACTTGCCTTCTGATTTTGGTACTCAAAGGTGGGTCCAGAACTAGAACGGTGTTAGGCAAAACTCAGAACGTAATTTGACTTAATTATTAGGATAGTAGATTAATGTTTAATTTGGGGGGGGGCTGGAATCCAGAAACATTGAATATCTGGTTTTTTTAGAACTGACTTGCATTTTCTGAGATCATGACTTACTTTGTATATTTTATTGGGAAATTTCATTCATTGAAATAATTAACAGATTAACAAACTTTGCTAATATTTTCAGATTTTAAGATATTAACAATATCCAGGTCTTGCTTTTTCTTTTCTTTTTAAAAGAAGTTCATCACTAGGTATATTCATCAGAGCATCATTTAGTCACAGTAAGTAGATGTCATTGCAAATTTCTTCCAGGGTCAGTTTTTCACACTTGGATTCTCATTCTCAAGTATAATTTCCTTTTAATATCTTTAAATATCTTGTCATTACACTGCATAACTGCATTGGTAGTGATATAATGTGAAAATTTCCATAGTGCATAACATGTTTATTTGTTGTAAGTCCAATAGTACACTGAGCATGTCCAGTTTGGGGGATCCAAAGGACATCCCCCAAACAATTGGCTAAAATTACACACAGATTTATATTTTATTGTTTGCACATCAGTGTAAATGAAAAAAGAAAATTTGCATTTTGAAAAAGCCCAGAGAGCTGTGAGACTTTAAGAAAATTACCTAACCTCTTTTTGCCTTATTAGGTTGTAATAAAATTAAACAAGTAAGAATAATGCCTGGTACAGTGTTACCTATTATTTTTAACTAATGAAGCAATTAATGTTGTCAATATCTTTGTTCGAAATCTGTGTTTACTTAATTTCCAACCTATAGGAAAGAATTTTTCATTCTTGTTAAGTAAATGCAATTATAGCATATTATTCTGAATGCCAATAACATCTTGAGGGTTTAGAAGAGCATGGTTTATCATGACTGCTGAACCAAATGAAAAAATTTTTAATTTTTTTTGGTAAGGAAACAGGTTCAGAGAAGTTAAAGAATTTAAGGCAGGACAAGCAGATTCCTCAGAACCTTTTTTTTTTTTTTAGTTGTTGATGGACCTTTATTTTATTTATTTGTATGCGGTGGGGTAAATCGAACCCCAGTGCCTCACACATGCTAGGCAAGCATTCTATCACTGGGCCACAACCCCAGACCCCCTCAGGAACTTTTGCTTCATCTTAAAAGTTTGCAATTTATTGCTTGCTCATTTCAAAACCAAAATCCCTCATCAACATTTCAGAATCTTGTTGCGAATGCTTGCTACAAAGAAAGATTTACAGAGCCTTCTGGGGATCTACTGATTCTTCTAGAAGGTTAACTAGCACCTCACATGCTTTTTATGTAACTTCAGTTTGGAGAACCATAGCATACCCAGTAGTGTAGAAAGCATCCTCACAGAGGCAAGCTGGACCAAACCCAGGACATCTTTTAGCGTAGGCTGTCCTGGTGATTGACATGCCACACTTGATGCTTTGCCTAGCCATCACGCCTCTATCCATTGGTCCCCTGAAGATCCTAAAACCTTCCTCTGCGATTATTCCACAGATGTGACTGCCAAATAGTGCGTTCTTTAGTTGTTTTCCTCAATAGCAGTAAAATAAAAGGGATTCTGGCTCGTTAGTCGTTGTAGAAACCAAACACGGGCCTGTTCCACCTTAAAGGGCCTAGGCATGCCTAGTGTTTGGGTCTTGCAGAGTTTGGGCACCACCATATTTGGAGCGTGCCTACTTTGGGGCGGGAACCTCCTTGGGAGTGATTAGGTCAGCGCTGGGGGAGGTGACCTTGTTTGGTTTCTGGCACCCGAGAACAGTGGTGCACTGTTTCTGCTGCCCCGTTTGTCTAATTGGCCCAGACACTCCACCAGCCCAAGCTGCCCAGGAGCTCTTCACTGGCCGCCCCCGCGGCCCGCGGCCGGGCAGAGGCGGGAAAGCCGCGCGCCTGCGCCGTGGGAACCGGGGCCGGAGGCGAAAAGCGGGGAGCGGAGGGGGGCCGTTGGAGCCGAGTAGCGTACTGAGCGGCGTGTGACGCGGGGACGCCGCGCGCTCCCAACGTCGCCCCGGTTTGACGCACACGGCACCAAACTGTGAGTTTCAGGGGTTATTTGGTCGGATTAGCTAGGACCCGAGTGGGTTTCGGGCCTCTGGGCTTTGGCGGCATCAGGACTGAGGGTGGCGGAAGAAGTTGGGGGACCCGGCCTCCGGCGCTTGGGCCCGGGGAGCTACGCCCTAGGCTGGGTCCCAACCATCCAAAAGGACGCATTTTGCCGCACAGGCTAAGATGGCGGCGGCGGCCGAGGAGGCGGAGTTGGTGCTACACAAGGAGCCCGGGCCCCGGGTTCAGGGAGGCGGCGGCCGCAGCGGCCGCAGGGGGCCGCGGAGCCTGAGGTGAGCGGCGGCCGCCGCCGCGGGGCGGGACTCGGAGGGGGCGGGGGGGCCTTTCCGCTGCGGCGTCGGAGAATCCGGTAGCGGACACAAAGGGGCTGAGCTGGGCACTAGACTTGGGGGTTTTGTTTAGTCACATGAAGCCGAGCAGCCAGTGAGCAGTAGGGGGAAGGGGCTGAGATCAGGCGGCTTGGGGAGCCTGGCGGTCGCCATTGCAATGCACTGAGTAACGGGGCGGTCCGAGAGCAGTCACTAGCCCCTCTCCGCGAGGCTGCTTCGTCCCGGCCAGAAGCGCCGGCTCTGGCATTAACTGTCCACACCCCTCCCCTGGCTTGGGACAGGACCGCATAGCTTTCCCCTTCTCCGGTTCTGCAACATCTTGTGCCGCTAGATGCCTGGGAAGTAACAGCAAGAGGTAAATCGCTCGAAGTGTTTGGGTTGCCAGGGGCTCGGTGGGTGTCCAGCTAAAGCTTTTTGCCTCTCCAGGTCTGATTCCCTGGCCTTTGTGTCCCTGGGAGCTTAATCTCTGCCAGAGGAAAGCAGGTGTGCTCCACTTCTCCCGTGAACCTGAAGATGAGTTGCCCCAGACCCTTCTCAGTGATTGGAAACTTAGGTGGTGGAGCTAAAGGTTTCTTGTTACCAGACTTCCACAGACGACTCTCGTGCTGGGATCCATCCATGGTTTAGCAACATTAGTGGAAAAGTTTTCTTGAACTGTTTTAAGTAATATTGACTTAAGTATAGTAGTTGTAAAACTTTTATGTTTAGACTTAAGATTTTGTGGCATCAGTAAACTCAACGAGGGGATACACATAACTCGGGGCCTGAAATGATGGTCCTGTTTCGTACACAAGTTAATACTTTCAACAGAGATACCCAAACACCGTCTTCTATTTTGGCCTGTCCTGATTAATGCCAAGCTTGTTGCATCTGGGTGATGATTTAGATTTGCCTTAATCGTGTATTCCATCTCTGCAGTAGTTTACATTAGTTACATTATTTGGTTCCACGAAAAGGAAAGCATTTCAAAAAATAGACAACTAAAGTTCCTCAAAGGAAGGAAACCGGCTCTTTGCCTTCAGTGCCATGTGTAAGTATCATGGGAACTTGACATCTGCAATATTGTATTTGGTAGGTTTGGTAAGAAAAAACTAGTTTTTATAATTTAACTTGGGTGAAACGTGACTGACAACTAGTATTAACGCAGTGGTATATATTGCTGTTAAAATCATGGCTGTATAAGTTTTAGAATTTCTAATGTGTTTTAAGTTATAATGATAAATCATATATTGGAATGAACTAATATTGAAGTACAGATTTCAAAACAGGTAATGTTTTGTGTTTGCCATTAACAAAGTAATTACTTGAAGGGATAAACACATTTAGATCACTAATGTAAATTTGTATTCAAGATGAAATTTAAACTTTTCAACATTCCTTAAAACTTTAATTTTCTTTCTTTTCAATTATATATTTTCTCTTGCAGCTTTTCTAGTAGAGCATGATCTTATTGTACTAATGAATAGAAGATATATTAACATTAGAAAATGTATTCCTAGGTTATGCAGTTTTACAGTGGAAGGAATCTCAAAGAACCATTATGCATACCCCCTTTCTTATAGTATCTGAGGATAATTAAACTAGTTGCATAGTGAAAAATTGTCTTTCAACTTCTGTTGCATTGCTGTTTTCATTTGTCACGTTGCTTGGATGAGAAGATGAATATCTGCAACTAATGGCTAAAAGACTACACAAGGGAGTATTATTGAGAGTACTTATTAATTAAATGCTATCACATTAATGAGAACTTCTGTGACAGTAAGTTAACTTTAATGTTATATGTTAGGTGACTATGTTTATAAAGTGACTTTCATTGAAATAAATCCAGATACAAAATACAGAAATTTTAGAGCAATGTTGGTTACAAATTTTGAGATTTTCCAAAAGCATACTTGACTCAGAATTAAAAATTCAACAACAACCAAGTACTTGATAAACTTCTTGGAAAGTTTAAGATAACTGCCATTACTACCTAAGAAGTGAGAGGGATGCTAAAAACAGCAGTGCTTTTGATAGGATAAATGAACATACCACTGACACTGTTGTTTTTAAAACAACCTTTTAAGAGTACTGCTGCTGCTGTTGCTGCTGAGTAGCGTATCTATCTGTAAGGTCTGTGAGGAAATTCAACAAGTCATAAAATCATTTGTGGTGGATCCTATAGTGATCTTTAACTTTTTTGGATGCCAAATTTGACACAGTTAAATTGTTTTGACGCTTTTATAGGCCATTCAAGGGGCTTTCAAATTATTGATTTTTTCATAATAAGTTGAGAAAGTATTTCATAATTTTCAACACTGTGTGAATGGATTTAATTACACGTAGTCTTGGGCCAGGGGTGGACACACCTATAATCCCAGTGGCTCAAGAGGCTAAGATTAGAGGATTGCAAGTTCAAGGCCAGCCTGAGCAGCCTAGGGGAGGCTCTAAGCAACTTAGTGAGACCCTGTCTTGAAGAAAGAAAAAAGTTGGGGAGGTGTGGGATGGAGCTCAGTGGTAAAGTACTCCTGGTCTAATTCTCTAGTCTAAAAAAAAAAAATACATATTAGTCTTGTGATAATTAGGATTATACTTTCAGATTATTTGTAATTATATCACCTGTAAACTTTACATGCTTTTCAGTTTGTGTTAGCATTGCATGAGGGAGAGTTTTGGTTCAATTGAGAATGTAATGGGCAGCAAAAGGAGAAAAGACTCAAGGATAGTGACAAGATGGTAGAGACGTGTGATTTAGAGAAAGTTCAGGTACTTCTTTCTGTCATCCTAAACTATTTGTTGTTTAGGGTTATTTTCTTTTCTGCAGATGTGATTCTGGGAGAAAAAGTGGATCTTATTCATGTGGGAATGCTTTTCTCAGAATAAGGCAGTTGTAGCTTGCGGCAAACAAAAACTAGTGTGTTGAATTATCCAACTGTAATTTGTAGAACACCAGTTCAGCAGTCCTTTTTTTAAAAAAAGTGTTTTTGAGTTTCTGAAATGATGGCCTTGTGAAATAAAACATGAGTTGAATAGTGGGTACAATAATAACTCAGGTAACTATTCAAATGAACTCAGTATTTTTACATGTAATGTCTCTGGTATAGAGAATGTGTTTTGTACAAGGAGAGTCTTTAAATATTGAACAAAATCATGAGTTGTAGCTTTGACTGAAGTAGCTCTAAAGGCAGTGTTTTTGATTCAGATTAGTGGGAAATAGCTGCTTTTAATAGTGTGAACTATTTATACCAATGAGTTTTAAAAATCATCAGACTGATTCTAGTTCTAGCTCACCCTGCTGGTTGGCTCAAGTATTTGTTCTTTTCCTTATCTTAAATACTGCAGGAGACTTAAAGGATAATGGAACACCAAATTCAATTCAGTCTTTAAAAAGATGAAAAAGGTATTTTCTCATCTCTCAGGCTTCAATTGCACTACTCCTAAATTTTTTCTCAGATCTACCATAATTAAACTGTGGAGTGAGTTACTTCTCTTCTGAACTTCTTGAGAGCTCATGTAGTTATGGAGTTAGTGTTTCTATATTTTTAAGTCCAACGTAAATCCTTTGACAATTGAGAGATGTTAGCAGGAACAAAAACCCTGTGAGATAACTTTCTAGGAGAAGAAAAGCAAAGGTCAAGGAGCCTGCTAGGGTAGAAGCAATAGCAAAGAGCAAACTTTTGGGTGGGGGAAAGTGATACTGGATTAAGGTTAGCTTTTTAAAGAAATTTCCTTTCCACTCTTACACTAATCTTTGTCGACCTTTTCGATTGGCGAGCTGTAGCTTTCTCATATCATTTAGGATTCTTGGATCTGTGATTTTGTAATGAAAGTATAGATAAATGATTTGTTCCATGAAGTTCGAAAATGAAGTTGGTTAGAGTGTTACAGATTTATATTATTTTTTCAGTATGTGTATTATCTGTTTAAGTTGAAAATACAGTGCTATAAAGACTGGTGCTGGGGAATGAACCAAAGACCTTGGGCATGCCAGGCACTCATTCTGTCACTAGCTATACCCCAACCCTGTGAAGATATTTTGTATAAGCTATAGAAGCATAAATGTTAAGAGCCAAGCAGACAAGTGAAAGTGAAGAAACACAGCCAGGCGCGGTGGCTCACGCTTGTAATCCCAGCACTTAGGGAGGCTGAGACAGGAGAATTGCGAGTTCAAAGCCAGCCTCAGCAACAGTGAGGCACTAAGCAACTCAGTGAGACCCTGTCTCTACATAAAACACAAAATAGGGCTGGGGATGTGGCTCAGTGGTTGAGTGCCCCTGAGTTCAATCCCTGGTACCAAAAGAAAAAAAGAAAAAGAAAAGAAAGTGAAGAACACCTAATAAACTGTTAGAATTAAAGCAAAATTTACAAAGCCTGCTTACCCATATTCTATCAGTATTTAGTTTTTAAAAAAGATTAATATTGTAATCCTTTCCTCATGAGTTTTACTTAGAAGCTTATCGTATATATACACACACACAAACATTAGTTTTTTGAGGAAGATGTTAAGTATAGAGTACCACTTGTTAGGGAGAAAAGGTGATTCCCAGTTTATTGTTGAATGGTTTGTGAAGGTAGATAAAAGCCTTGAGTTGAAATTGTTGAAATTGTCTTTGTTTACTGACATGCTGAATATTTTATATGCACGTGCACATGTATGTACATATTCATATAGAATCACACTTGGCCTTTGTCATTATGTGTGTATAAAGAGACAAGAAGTGAGCACTGGGGCAAGTGGATTTAACAATAATACTATCTTTGTAGAGGTTTAGTGTTCCCATTGCAGAATTCATGTAAAATCCTTAGCTTTCTGACACACGATGAATCCTGAGTAAGTATTAGCTGTTAATAATAATAATAGTAATAATAGTTACTGTTTATTCTTTTTAAAATAACTTATAATTTCTACCTGTACCTGTTTGAAATTGTATGCTTTTGCTAATATTCCAGTTTTAGGCTACGTCTCTAAAGATGGGGTTATTATAAAGATAGTGAAAGACAGACATCAAAGTGTGCTTTCTCAGCTGGGCACGGTGGCACACGCCTGTAATCTCAGCACTTTGGGAGGCTGAGATGAGAATTGCGAGTTCAAAGCCAGCCTTAGCAATAGGCTGAGACCCTGCCTCTACATAAAACATAAAATAGGGCTGGGGATGTAGCTCAGTAGTGAGTACCCCTGAGTTCAATCCCCAGTACCAAAAAAAAAAGCGTGCCTTCTCTGTAGAACAAATCCTGTAACCAGGTTAAATATTTCAATAGTACATTCCATTTTTTGATTGCGAGCTGATGAGTAGGTGTACTAGGGAATGAATACATTTTAGTGGAAGTTATTTCTTAACCCGGTGTTTGTCTTTGTTACGACATCCTAAGTTTCTTCATTCACCTGTAAATTTTTGTGCATGAGTATGGTGGTTCCCATTAGTAAGGAGAAGATGGTGACTGGCTATGTGTATTTGTATGTAATATACATATAAGCCCTAGATGCAAGCGAGGAGTGGCTGGCATAGTAGCTAAATTGAGGAGGTGAATGTGATTTTTTTTTTCCCTTTGATTGTCTTGGGAATTTCTTCAAACATAGCATTACCTTTTGCTGTTTTCTTCTCTATGCTTTTTGTTTTGTTTTGTGTATGTCTATACTGTTATAGTGTTAGTTATCTTTTTCCTCTAATTTTTTTCTACCATCCATCTCCTCTATCACAAAGACATTAGATACTAAAAAAATATTTTGATGGGCTAGATTTAGAAAAATCACAGATGTAAACCAATTAGAATTTTAAACTGTTATAAAAGGCAGCTAGTAAAAATAATTTCAAGTTCACATAAAGAGGGGTATATGAAATATTAGAAGTTTCATTTATGTTTAAAAGTATTTTCAGTAGTTTGGAAAATAAAGCAGAGGAATTCACCCTTAACTTTGTACTGTTACTAAGTTGTTAGTATTAAAGGGAAAGGAGGGGACACTGATGTTAATTAAATATTGGCTATATAACTAAACATCTATATGCTATGTTTAATAGTGCTGTGGTATATGTATTCCTGTTTTACCTGTGAGGGAACAAATTTCAGATTTAGGTCACATAGGCAGTAAATAGCAGCCAAGTTTGAACCTGATTGTATCTTCATTGTAGAGTCAAGCCCTTTCTTTTCTTGCCTTCCTGTCTTCCTGTGTGTCTATCATTTTACTTTGCTAATGTACAATTTGTGATTTTTGTCTCCTGGTTTTAGAACTTAACCTTATAAAAGCATTTTTATGCATACCCATATTTCAAGTGATGTCTTATTGCCCACATTGTTTATTCATAATACCATATAAAGGCTCTTTGTCTTAGCTGCTGGACATTGGTACAATGATAATGACTAAAATGGTAGCTGCCTTTTTTGTTACTGAGTTATTAAGCTGAATAAAATAAAGCTTGATTAACTAATTCTCAGTGGATTAGAATTTTACAGGTTTAATTATGCTATCTTTTCTGGTGGAACATTAACTTAAAATTGGTTATAAGTAAAATTCAGATGACATTGAATTTATAATCTTCTGGAAACAATATTTCTTATATTTTTATGTTTTGAAATGCCTTTTCTTGTTAAAAATCATTAAAATGGCCAGGTATGATGGCACATGCCTGTAATCCCAGCTGTTTGGGAGGCTTAGGTAGGAGGACCACAAGTTTAAAGTTAGCCTGGGCAACTTAGAGCTTTTTTCAAAATGAAATAAAAGGACTGGGGATTCACCTCAGACTTGGAGATACAGTCACAATATATATATCTTTTAAAAGGACTTGAATTGATCTGGGGATGTAACTTGGTGGTAAAGCATTTGCTTGGCAAATGCAAATTTGGCATGCAAATTTAATTAATATTAAAAATATTAATATTTAAAGCAAACCTCCCTTCCCCAAAATCATTAAAATGATATTAAATTTAAATAGAATTAAGGTGCTCATTTAAAGTCTAAAGAGATATTTAGTTCCTATCAGTAATTCCTGATATACAAATACTTAATTTATTTTGAAAAGACTAGCTTAAAATTGAATTCTTATACTCGCATTGGGAGGCTGACATATTAAAAGATGATATGTGGGGGCATCATGACTATAATTGTGGTTGTATACTCAGAAATTGCTAAGAGTAATATGTTTTAAATGTTCTTACTACAAAAAGTACTTGAAGTAGTGCCTATCTTAATTAGGTCAATTTAGCTATCGTGCATTATAAAGCTATTTCAAAATGTGTTATATGCCAGATATGAATATATAATATGTATAATTTTGTTAAGTAAAAAAGTGGAAAGAAAAAAGATAATTTATGGGGCATCTATAAATAGATTTTATAGATTATCATTGCCCAAAAGAATATAAGTTGAGCCACAAACACAACTTAAATTTTCTATAGCCACATTAAAAAAGGAAATAGGTGAATTTTATTAATGCATTTTATTTAACCCAGTGCATCCAAAATATGTCATTTCAGCATATAAACATAATTGAAATATGTTCTTTGTTTTTTATACCAAGTCTTTAAAGTTCAGTATTATTATTTAAAGCATATCTCAATTCAGACTAGCCAGACTTCGGGTTTAAGAGCCACATATGGTTAGTGTATTTGACAGTACAGGTATAGCAAGTCCTGTTAGAAGTATGGAGAAAAAGGATAAAGTAGAAATTGAACTGAACCTTTAAAGGATGACTAAGAAATGGGAATGCTTGAGAAGAATCTTTTTGTAAAGAATTGATGGGAATTAAACCAGATAACAGAATGGCTTGAATCCAGTTTAGGAAATTTGGTGTGTGTGAGAGTGAGTGTGTGTGTGTGAGAGTGAGTGTGTGTGTGTGTGTGTGTGTGTGGTTGGAGGGAATATATATTGGACTGTGCCTAATCCCCGAGTACTTTATGAATATTGGATTAATGTTTTAGAGAATTAAAATAATGCAGAGCAAGAAAAATGCTGAAAAACAAACAACAAAGCCTTGTGGATCTTCATAGGCAAAAGAGTTTCATTTAGGGAATATTGTGTTCTGTGATATGATGGAGATTGATTAAAAACAATTGAAGAAGGGTTTTTAGATTTGGCCATTATTGGTGACTTGTTTATAAATGTTTTATTTCAGTATAAGTTACATACATTGACGTATACAGACTTTATGAGTACAACTCAGTGAAATTGTACGTGTAAATATATATACAGGGAACTTCTTCCCAGATCAAGATACAGAATACTTTCTGCATGGAAAAAAGCCTTGTGCCCCCTCCTGTTAATCACCATTGTAGAAGTAACTAACCACTGTCTGGCCTCTTTTCACCATAAATTAGGTTTTAGTGTTTCCAGACTTGATTATGTCATGTTTTTTCTCCTAAGGGCAATAAGAATTGATGTCTGAATCTCTTTTTTTTGTTCTTGTTTGGTATTGTGTGAATCTGGAGGTAAATCAGGTGATAGTTGGTATTGTGACCCTTTTTTTTTTTCAGTGTGGTTTATGTTAAGATCAGAAAGGTGCTTCTTAGTTTTCATTAATAGTTACCCTTTAGAGGTTAGTTTTATGACCTGAAAATTTGTTTAGAATGCAGAGATTTGCATTGCCTCCACAGATAACATAGTTATTTGGCTTGTTTTCATTACAGTATTCTCTAGGCATATAGCCAAGTAGTAGATGGAGGAGGTCTTGGATTGCCTCCATATATAGATGCCTTTTGGAGCCTCTTAAATAGTAGTTTCAAGGCATTATGTAAGTTAGCTTTCAGGCATTTCAGGTTGCTTAATAAGGTACTTGAGTATTTCTTAAGTTATTGTAGAGATAGAAATAAATTGGTGTACTTCCTTTTACAGTAAGCATCCACCTCTCACCCAGAAAGATTGGACATTTGTTTATGCATAACTAGAATGTTACCATACAGATCACTGCACAAAAGTTTGAATGGCAAAGGTCCTTAAAGGCTTTATAAACTGAGAATTGAAATGGAATTAGTGATCATGAGTTTCACTTCCAGAGCTTGAATTAGTTTAAAAAAAATGTTAATAATTAAAATATTATTGTTAAATTGGTGCTTTTGGGAGAAAGAATTTTTCTGAAATGGGGATTACTTACAGTAATGTTATAAAAAGCACATAACAATGAAAATATGTGTTTTCACATTCTAGTATACCTACTTTTGAGGATCGGATATGTTTTGTAAATTGTGTACAAACTGCCATGAAGAAGCTACCTCATGAATATTTGGATTATGAATGCTTTGAGCTTATGAATGGAAAATTTTAAAAAGAAAGTTTTATCTTTTGGAATTTTTAATAAGTTTAATATACTTTTGCTCTAAATTTTAATAGTTGTCTTGAAGAAATGATAAAACCTCATGTTAACTTTTCTTATTGTAGGTTTTGTGAAATATAGAAGATTAAAACAAAATTGGTCAGGTAGACATTGAAGAAATACATTTTTATCTCCCAAATATTAAGACTTTAATTATAGCTTTTTGGAGCTAGATTTAGAAGATTCACAAACATAAACCAGGTAGAATGTTACTAATTACAGCTTTAAGACTTCTTTGAGTTGAAAAAATTATTTTCAGATTTTCATATTTTGATAAAAATATTACATTTGAATTTGGTTTGGGGAAATTAACATTTTGTATTCAGAAGAATCTTGTTTGTGGATTTTACTTCCCCAGTCTTCCTTCATTTGTGAATTAATTAATCAGGCTTCTTGGCAAAAAGCAATTTTTAGGGGCTTTGGCTGTGGCTCAGAGGTAGTGTGCTTGCCTAGCACATGTGAGGCACTGGGTTCTATCCTCAGCACCACATAAAAAATAAAGTGAAGCAAAGGTATTGTGTCCAACTACAACTAAAAAAAATATTAAAATTTTTTTTTTTAACCTAGATTTTGAAGAGGTGGTATGTATGGATTGGTGTGAAGAAAAGAGACTATCAGCTTGGGAGAAAGTGATGTTTATTAAAAAATGGAGCTGGGTATTGGAAGGAAGGCTGAGTGAGACAGGAGGATTGGAAGGATTACAAATCAGCATTAGAAAAAGTTAAAAATGGAATGATGTGATGCCTTCAAAATCCTGAAGGAAAGTTACTTCCAAACTATTTATTGTATACCATATCAAACTGTCAAGCGTGCAAGTAGGCTATAAATGTGTAAAACAGGAGGTTGTTAGAATATTTACTTCAAATGTATTATTTCCCAGGAAGTTGTTTGCAAGGCTCCTTCAAAATGATGGGGTAAACCCAAGAGGAAGGATCCTTAGGAAATAGGATCACACACAGGAGAGGAGTGAAGAGAATTTCCGAGATGGTGGTGAAGCTGGGAGATAGGAGGATGGTGGCTGTGTAATAGGTCTGAAGAGTAACCAGTTCAGAATGGGACAGGACAAATGCATCTAGGTGATGTTTTTTTTTTTTTTTTTTTTTTTATAAAAAAGAATTACCAGGTTGGATAGTTCTTATTTGAAATGCTTGGAACCAGAAATGTTGTAGATTTTGGAGTTTTTCAGATTTTGGAATATTTGAATATCCTGTGCCACTTGAGTGTCAGGTGTTCAAAAAGTTTTAGGTTTCAAATTTTTGAATTAGGAATGCTCACCGTGTAGATGAGATGTTTGTGATTTAATTCGTAAGGGATATTTGTAATTTTCTTGTGATACGTGCCTGGTTTTGGTATAAGAATAATATTATCATTTTAGAATGAGTTAAGACTTGTCCTAAGAGTTTGAGAAGACTGGTTAATTCTTAAAATCTAAAATGTAGATTTTACTAGAGAAGCCCTTTGTCCTGGGCTTTTCTTTATGGGAAGTGTTTTGGTAACTCATTCTTTTTGTTGCAAATCCCCTCAGAGTTGCTGTGTCCTCTTGAATAGGTTGTGGTAGGGTTGTTGTTGTTTTTTAAAGGATTTGTTTTTCATCTACATTTCTAATTTGTTGGCATGTAGTTGTTTGTAATATTTCTCATATTACTTTTTATTTCTTATTACAAGGTTGGTAGTAACAACCCCTGTATCATTCCTGATTGTAGAAATATAAACTCTTCTTTTTTAGTTTAGCTACAGTTTATCAATTTTGTTATCTTCTCCAAGAACCAATTTTTGGTTTCATTGATTTTTCTCTATTGTTTCTCTTTTCTGTATTTACCATATTTCTGCTTAATTTTTTATTTCCTTCCTTCTGTCTGCTTTGAGTTTATCTTTTTCTGATTTCTTAATATAGAAGATTAGGTCCTGGATTTGAAATCTTTTCTTTTTTAAATGTAGGCTTATGTAAGTTTCCTTGTAAACACTGCATTCCCCTCATCTCTTCAATTTTGGTAGGTTGTGTTTTGTTTTCATTTATTTCAACGTATTTTCTAATTTCTCATATGATTTATTTTTGACTTACTGACTTTTTAAGGAGTTTATTGTTTAATTTCTACATATATTAATTTTCCGGATTTTCTTCTCTTACTGATTTCTAGATTTATACCATTATAATCAGAGAATATACTTAATATGTATGACTTTACTCCTTTTAAATTTACTGAGACTTATTGTAACCTATGGTCTATACTAGAGGCTTTTCCTCATTCACTTGGGAAGTGTGTGTGTTCTGTTGTTATTGAGTGGAGTGTTCTCTAAATTTTTGTTAAGTTTAGTTAGTTTATAGTATTCAGGCCTTCTCTTTCCTTTTTTTAAAAAATTTGTTCTTTTTATTTATTTACTTTTTTTCCATTTATTTTTTTTTTTTACTTTTTTTCTCAAAAGTTGCATTTTAATACATGTTATCAAACATAACAAAAAAAACAAATTTTCAGAAGCTGTACACACTATTCACTGAAAACATTTGTTGAGGCAAATAGAAAAAAATTGTTACAATCATATTTTTTCTAACTTTGCACAATTTGTTCTTTTTAGATATACATGACAGTAGAGTGTATTATACATACATGGAATATAACTTCCCATTCTTATGCTTGTATAGGATATGGAGTTATACTGGTCTCATATTCATATGTGAGCATAGGAAAGTTATGTCCGAGTCATTCTATTGTCTTTCCTGGTCCCATCCTCCCTCCCTTATTCTCCTTTGCCTAATCCAGTGAACTTCTATCCCCCCTCACCCCTTATTGTGTGTTAGCATCCACATCTCAGAACGTTTGGCTTTTGGTTTTGGCTTATTTCACTTACTGTGATAGTCTCCAGTTCGATCCATTTACTGGCAAATGCCATAATGTCATTCTTTTTTATGGCTGAGTAATATTCCATTTTATATATGTACCACATTTTCTTTATCTAGTCATCCTTTGAAGGGCACCTAGGTTGGTTCCATAGCTTAACTATTGTGAATGGAGCTGCTTTAAATATTGATGTGGCTGTGTCACTATGCTGATTTTAAGTCCTTTGGGTATATGCTGAGGAGTGGGATAAATGAGTTAAATGGTGGTTCCATTCCAAGTTTTCTGAGGACTCTTCATACTGAGTCCTTTCCATAGTGGTTGTACCAATTTGCAGTCCCACCAGCAATGTATGAGTGTACCTTTTTCCCCACATCCTCACCAACATTTCTTGTTACTTGTATTCTTGATAATTGCCATTCTGACTGGAGTGAGACGAAATCTCAGTTTAATTTTAATTTGTGTTTCTGTAATTGAGATTTTGGACATTCTAATATATTTGTTGACTGATTACTCTTTCCTTTTTGATTATCTTTCTTTTTTTGGTCACTTTTTTCTTATAACCATTATTGAAAGCAGGATATTGAAGTTTCCAACTGTTACTTTTACATTGTTTTTTTGTCCTTTCAGTTCTATCAGTTTCTGCTTTATATACTTTGGGGCTCCTTTATTAGGTGTTGTATATATGTTTAAAATTGACATAATTTTGACTGATAGAGCTTTTTATTATAAAACATTTTGTTTTTAGTAAACATTTTTGTCTTAGTATCTGTCTTGAGGATAACCATTCCAGTGCACTCTCTCTCTTTCTCTTTTTGTATGGTACCAGAGATTGGATCTAAGGGTGTTCAACCACTTGAGCCACATCCCCAGCCCATTTTAAAATTATTATCTTGAGACAGGGTCTCACTGAGAGTTGCTTAGTGTCCTGCTAAGTTGCTGAGGCTGGCTTTGGACTTGTGATCCTTCTGCCTTAGCCCAAGATACTGGGATTACATGCATGCCTCACTGTCCCCAGTTCAGCACTATATTTTTTTGGGGGGAGAGGGGGATTGAACTCAAGGGCACTCAGCCACTGAGCCACATCTCCAGCCCTATTTTGTATTTTATTTAGAGACAGGGTCTGAGTTTCTTAGTGCCTCACTATTGCTGAGGCTGGCTTTGAACTTGGGATCCTCCAGCCTCAGCCTCCTGAGCTGCTGGACAGGTGTGTGTCACTGCGCTGTGCTGGCTCCCGGCTCTCTTTTGATTACTGTTTGTGTGGCGAATCTTTCTCATCCTTTCACTTTTCAGCATATTTGAATCTAAAGTGTGTCTCTTATTGACAGCATATAGTTGGATTATGTTGTACACATTTGGCCAATCTCTGCTTTTTGATTGGAATGCTCAATTATTTATATTTAATGTAATTACTAGTAAGGGAGGATAGCTGTCTACCATTTTGCCATTTGTTTTCTGTATGTCTTAAGATTTTTTTGTTGTTGTTTCTATTCCTCTAATGCCTTCTGTTGTGTTTAATAGATATTTTCTAAGTAGAAGAGGAAATATGGAAGGTGTAGGTGACAGGGAGGGAGAGGGCAAAAGAGGATATTGGAGAGGGTGAATTCAAACAGCTTTATATGTGTCTGTATAGAAATGTCACAGAGAAACTCATTAATTTATTCACTTAACATGAGTTAATTATTTTTTTAAAAAACAAGTATTTTCTATTCAATCTCTTGTTTTATGCTACATATTTTTTCATTAGTGGTTAATGACTATCACAAAGTAGTATCAAGTTAATCTAATAATTTATAAAACTTTTGCTCCGTCTAGCTCTATTCCCTCTTTCTTTGTACTGTTATTGTTATACATCCTTTTATTTATTTATTTGTTTTTTAAAAATTCTTTTTAGTTGTTGATTGACCTTTATTTATTCATTTATTTATATGTGGTGCTGAGGATCGAACCCAGTGCCTCCCACATGCGAGGCAAGCGCTCTACCACTGAGCCACAATCCCAGCCCCATCCTTTTATTTTTAAAATCAAATAGTAGACAGAGAATCACACATGCAAAAATATTTATTTTATAATTACCCATGTAGTTACTTTCACCAAATTCTATTTCTTCACATAGATTTGAGTTACTGTCTCTATGCTTTCCTTTCAACCTGAAGACAGTTTTTTAGGATTTGTGAATATGTTGATATCCTTTGGTTTTGAAAAATAGAGAGTTCTTGGTTAATGGACTTTTTCTTTCAGTACTTCGAATGTGTTTTCCCATTGCCTTCAGTGATTTCTGTTGAAAAGTGATAGTATTATTTAGAATCTTATCTACTTGTAGTAAGTTGCTTCTCTCGCCTCTTTTAGGATTCTTTGCTTTTTGACAGTTTCATTATTATGTGTAGGTGTGGTTCTCAGAGTTTATCTTCCTTGTAGTTCCTTGAACTTTTTTGGGTGTTTAGGTAAATTTTTTTTTTAATCAAATTCGGGGGAATTTTTAGTCGCATTTCTTCAAATGCGGTTTGTGCCCTGTTATCTCCCCTTTCTTCTGTAACTTCCATTATGTTATATTATTATATTTAATGTGATCCTATGAGCCTCCTGCATTTTTCTTTTTCATTTGTTTTTCTTTTTGTTCACCGCACTGGATAATTTCAATTGATGTATTTTCAGATTTACTAATTTTTTTTCTATTGCCTGTTCATATATGCTGTGCAAACCCTCTAGTTTATTTTAGTTATTGTGCTTTAAACTCCAATTTTTTTTAAAGTATAACTAATTTGAACAAATGAAATAAAACTCCAAAATTTTGTCTATTTGGTTCTCATTTGTAATTTTCTCTCTTGATAGTCTGTTTGTGAGTCATCTGATTTCCTCTAATTCTTCATATATGGATTTTCTTTAGTTTTTTTTAATTTAAAACTTGGTCTTGGGTGTGGTGACGCATGTCTGTAATCCCAGCACTTGGGGAGGCTGAGACAGAAGAATTGTGAGTTCAAAGCCAGCCTCAGCAACGGCGAGGCACTGAGCAACTCTGTGAGACCCTGTCTCTACATGAAACACAAAATACAGCTGGGGATGTGGCTTAGTGGTCAAGTTCCCCTGAGTTCAATGCCTAGTACCAAAATAAAACAAAAAAACCTTGGTTTAATTAAGTTCAATTTAAGGTTTCCTTAGGAATATTTTCTTTTGACTACTTTTTTCCTCCTGTACTTACAAATTATAGTTTCTTGTTTTTATTTTTTAAAATGTTTTGTAATTTTTGGTTGAAACCTATATGTTTTAAATAATGTAGCAGGTTTGGTAATCACATCGTCCTTACCCCAGTGTTACTGTGGGTTTTAGTGATTTTTCTGAGTGAATTGTATAAAACCTGTATTGTCAAGTGTGGCCATTGAAATCTCTGTCCATTTAGGTTGGTGGTCAGCTAGTGATTGAACAGATAGTTCCTTAAAGTTTTCGACTAATATATTTCCCATTGTTTGTTGAGGTTCTAATATATTCCCCATTGCTTCTAGTGGTTCTGTGCAACACCTTTAACACTCAACTAGAAAGTTTATAATTCTCTACTCTGCATTTTCTGCTTTTTAGGAGCCTCAAGGTTAGATAGATATGGATACTTAGGGCCTTCTCAGGTCTTTCCTGGGCATGTGCACAGACCTGCACATACTCAACATGGTCTTTTAGATTCTTAGGTATATGTTGAGCTTTTCAAAGTCCCCAGCTTTTGTATTATAAGTTTGTGTTTTTTTTGGTCAGTCTGTTGTTTGTCCTACTTGTTATCCTTTGCCTCAGCCAGTTTTACTATGAAACAGTTGCTTCTGATTTTTTTTGACAAATGCCCTGGAGTCGTGTGTGTGGTTTTTCTTTTGGGGGTGGGTGGGATTTTTATATTGGGTGAGTTCTGAATCAGTTCAAATTAAGATAGCTTTCCAGGAAACCACCAGACATGTCAGATAATGACAGATTTTCAAATGGGTTATAGAAGAAGCTCCAGCCCTCCTGTTCTGCCTACTCTGGTGGCTACTCTAGGTTGCTGATTCTTACTGAGCTTGTGGACTTGATTTTCAAAGCTATTATAGAGTTGAAGAAGGAATGGTTTGGATATGAGGTATCCTCTAAATTCATGTATGAGACAATACAAGAATGTTCAGAGGGGAAATGATTGGATTATAAGACCTGTGACCTAGTCAGTTAATACTATGGAGTAGCTTAGGCAGATGGGGTATGGCTGGAGGAAGTAGGTCACTGAGGGATGTGCATATGGAGTTTATATTTTGTCCCTGGCATCTTTCAGTCTTCTCTGCTTTCTGGTTATCACGAACTGAGCAGCTCTTCTCAGCTACACCATTCCGTCATATTTTGCCTCACCTCGTGGGCCCAGAGCTTGGGCTCAGTTGGCTGATCATGGGCTGAAACTCTGAAACCAGGAGCTGAAATAAACTTTTCCTCCTCTACATTGTTTTTGTTGGGTGTATTGGTTACAGCCCTACATAGCTAACTGAAACACAAAGGATCAGCTATCTGGCTTGAATAAACTGTCCTTTGGATTATACAAGCTATTGGTTATTTTTGAGTTCAGAAAAAGTTGATTTCCAAATTTTTGCTACTGTTGTTGGTTTTATGAAGGAGGTGATTTTTGAGTCTTCTGATATTTTTGCTGATGTCCTACATTTAAAATGTTTTGAGAATTTTTTTAATATTTTAGATGAGTCTTTGGTCAGACATGTAGTTTGCAAACATTTTCTCAAAATCTATCACTTGTTTTCTTCATACTTAAAAGCATCTTCTACAGAGCAGATATTTTAATTTTGATGAAATCCAGTTTGTCATTTTTTTCTTTTCTGTATTGTGCTTTTGATGATATTTCTAAGAAATCTTTCTATCCCTGGATCATAATGATTTTCTCCTGTCTTTTAAGAAAGGTTTCATAATTTTACATTTTACACTTGCATCTGATCCGTTTTGAGTTAGTACTGGTGTAGAGATTGAAGTTCAGGTAATTTTCTCCCGTATTTACATCATTATAATTACTCCAGCACTAATTGTTGAAAGGGTCCTCCCCTCCCCCATCAAATTGCTTTTGCAGTTTTGTCAAAAATCAGCTGGTCATCTTGTGTGGTTATAATATAATTTTCAAGACTTGTAGAGAGATTGTCAGAGAATTGTCATTTTCTTACATAGGGGGCAGTTTTATCTGAAGTTAAAGAAGAATCAAGATACCAGTATAAGTCTGTTGCTTGAAATAGGAAAGGATTAGGTCAAGGTTGGTTAGTGGGTAATGCTGCCCTTCCCCCATCAAACATTTCCTTTTTATCTTAGGCAACTGACATTTTGTCTTTTATGGAGGGGGGAGCTCTTTGGCTCTTTATTTTTATCATCTAAAAATATATATTTTTTATTTTTATTTTTTAAAAGTAAAATTTATACAAGTGGATCATAGCTTTTATAACATTATGTTTGTGACATTTATCTCTATCGTAACTATAGCTCATTTTTTTATTGCTATATGGTATACTGTTTGAATATTCTATGGTTTTCTTTTTATTATTGATGGAAATTTGGGCTGTTAACAGTTTTAGGCTGTTAAGAAAAATGCTGCTGTTGATTTCCTAATTAATGTGTACATATGTATACATTTACATTACCCAGGAGTTCAATAACTAGCTCATATGTTACATTTGTAACAGTATACAATCTCACCACCTAAATTCCTTTTGTACTTCATCAATATTTTGTTGTCAATCTTTAATTATAAACATTCTGGAGAGTATATCATGGAATCTCACAGTGACTTTACTTTGATTGATTTGGGAACATTTGTATTCACTTTGAGCCCTCGGTTTTGGATTTTGAAGTATTTCAGATTTCACATTTTTGGATTAGGGATGTTTAACCTGTACCATAGACTGGGTCACTCATTAACAACAGAAATGTATTCCTCACAGTTCTGGAGGCTGAAGTCAGAGGGTAGAGTGCCAGCATAGTTGTGTTCTGCTGAGGGCCCTCTTTCAGGCTACAGACTGATGTCTTCTTGCTGTATCCTCACATGTGGGAACAACAGTGAGAAACCTTTCTGGAGTTCTTTTAAAAGGGTACTGATCCTTTTCAATCAGACTTTACCTTCATGACCTAAGTATTTTTTAGAGGCTTCACCTAAAACCATCATATTGGGGGTTAGGATTTCAATATAAGAATTTTGAGATGGAAACAAATATTCATTCCATTATGGTCTGTTGTTAGTTTTGCTAATCATGTTGTTCAAACTTTACATCTCTGCCAGTTCAATTTCTGCATAATGATTCATTGAGAGATTTGTTGAAATCTACTGTTAGGAATTTGTCTTTCTGATATTACAGTAATTTTTGTTTCACATATTTGAATTTATGTAATAGTAAGTTATTAGTGTACACAGATTTAGAAGCTTTATGTTTGTGATGAGTTGGAGCTTTTATTATTATTGTTTCTCATCTTTGGTAACACTTTTTGCTTGGAAATCTACCTCGGTTGATAATAGCTTAAGTATCCTATAGTCTGCTTATAGCAAGTATTTGTGTGATTCATTCCCCATCCCTGCAGCCTTCTTTTTTTTTTTTTTTTTTTAAATATTTTTTAAGTTGTTGATGGACCTTTTTTTTTATTCATTTATTATTTATATGTGGTGCTGAGGATCGAACCCAGTGCCTCATGCATGCTAGGCAAGCACTCTACCACTGAGTTACAGCCCCATTCCCCTGCAGCCTTCTATTTTGAAGTTTCCTGTGCCTTTGTTTTAGAACTGCTTTGTGTATGTACCATATCATTGTTTATTTTCAATTCAGTCTAACAGTCTTGTCTTTTAATTATTTAGATTGTATATTATTACTGATATATTTTTATTTGGCCTAAAATATGCCACCTTAGATGCTTTGTAGTTCTCTCATTGTGTTCTTTTCTTACCTTTCTTGAGATCTTTTGGATTAGTATTTTTATTACTTTTTCCTCTTCCACTGTCCCACCTTTAAACTCTCTTGGTTTTATCTGCTGGTACAAACACAATTCTTGCTTTTCTGAAAATATCATTTTTTTCACCTTCATTTTTTCTGAGGATAAGCCAGTCTTTAATGGTGTTGTCATTTTCCATATGTAACCATTTTTCTCTGGCTGCTCTCAAGGTTTTCTCTTCAGTTTTCAGTGGCTTGACTAAGATATATGTATATATGAAAAAGTAGTTCTTTGTGTTTATCTTTGTTGGGTTTGTTGAGATTCTTGGTTCTATATGTCAGTGCTTTTTATCAAATTGAAGAAGTTTTGGCCATTATTACTTCAACATTTTTGATGGGGCATGCTTTTTTTATTCTTTCTTTCTGGGACTTCAGTTACATTTGTGTTGGACTGCATCATATTGTCCTACTAGTTTCTGAGACTTAAGGTTTCCTTTAGGTGCTTAACTGCCTTTGATTGTACAGTTTTATTTCCCTATTTTTGAGATCACCAAACCTTTTAAATTTTTTGTTGAGCCTGTTTGGTAAGTTTTTAGAATTTCAGTTACTTTTAAGCTTTTTCTTTCTTATTGTTCCTGTCAGATGTTTGAATATATTTTCTTTTACTTTTTGTAATATACTTAAAATAACTGCTTTGAATTCTTTGTGTACTATGTCCAAGATTCAGGTATACTAAAAATCAATATATCTGCTCCCCCATTTTTTCCTTTGTGTGGGTCAGATTTTCCTGTTCCTTTGCATATCATGTCATTTTGTTTGAAAACTGGACATTATACATATGTTTTAGTTACTGGATTCTGTTAAATGTGCTTGGAATTGTTGACCTTTATTTTAGGTAGGTAGTTAACCTGCCTAGTCTTAGAATGCAAACTTAGTTTCTCTTGGAGTGTGCAGCTGCTGAGATCTCTTTTTTCTTCTGGTTTTCAGTTGTTGGTTTTTTGGCTTGGTGTCTTAGAGGTCTCTCTGTGTCTAATTTTTTTTTTCCCCAATGGTTAGATTTTTTAGTCAGATTTTGAAGCTTGCACTGTGGTTTTCTTCCAGGGATTCCACTAATTTCCTTCTGTTTTGTTGGGCTCGTGCTTGGGCTTGGGCTCTCTCCTTTGGCGCTTGACCCTTGAGAGTTTTAGCTTTCTGCTGCCTAAACTACACAGTTGGGGAATGCACTGTGTTGAAGAAGCAGCCAACTCAGGACAGCTCTGTTTTTCAAAAGTAGCATTTTCTCTGAGCTCTGCTTTTTTTTCCCTTTCAAACCTTTCGGGTCTCCTCTGTGCCTACATTGTTAGACATCAGGTGAGTGGGGCACAGTTTATATTCAGAACTTTTTTTTCATCCATGTTTCCCTAGCTGCCATGTTTTTCCCCTGTAAATTTCCAGCTGCTTTTCCAGGTCTAAACTATGAGTCTTAGGGTGATACTTTCTCCAGAGATAATTGTTATTTTGTATGTGCAGACACTTAATGGTGACTAGAAATTTGGAATTGCCTTAATTAAATTGAGAGGATAGAGATTTTTATTTGGTCACCCAGGTGTCTTCAGTAGGGCTGCAGGATTTGTTTACTTTCTGACTGACTTGAGTTGTTTGGTGGTGAGAGTACATGGTGCTACAATGCTGCTTAGCTCATATTGGCTGGGAAGCAAAAAGAAAGGAAGGGACCAGGATCCTAATATCTCTTTACAAGGTGCTTCCCACTGACCTAACTGCTTCTGTTCGGCCCTACCTCCTAAAGGTTCCACCAGCTCTCAGTAGTGCCACTGGCTGGCGACCTGGCCTTTAGCAAATGGGCCTTTGGGGGATGTTTAAGATCTAAAGTATAATGTGATTTTAGCTATTTCTGAACCTTTGGTGAACATCAGAAATACTGGTCAGCTAGCTGCTCATCTGTATTGACAGTTACCCTAAGGTAAAAGAATTCCCATTTGTTTGGTTCACATTTCCATTTTTTCTGGAATCTTGGCTTGGTCATTGTTTATTGTTGTATTAGCTTTCTGATACCTTGAAATTGATGAGTTTTAATATTTTCTTCAATATCTCTAGGTCTCTCTGGGAGGGTTAATGAGGATTACCTAACTCTTCGACTATTGCAGTTATTTCAGGCATGTTTGGATTGAAGGGTGACTGTGAAATTAGAAGGATGTTGTTTCACTTGGATTTCTTCTGTGGTGGCTTCATTCCTAATTCTTCTTTCTTGTTTGCTCAGTGAAGTGGCAAAGATGGACACTGACTGCTCTGACCTACATCATTCTCATAGCTATTGTTTCTGCTGAAGAGAGTGACACTTTTTTTAGTAGTTTTTACAAACATCTTGAGAAGAACTCCAGATATCCCACCTTGGGCTGTATTCCCATCCATAAGTAAATCACTATGGCAAGTAGGAAAAGGTACTCTGGTTAGCCTGGAGGTCATTTGTTTATCCTTCCATCAAGGGGCCCAGGATTGGTGCCACTTTAATAGTTGAGTTAGAATATATTCTGAAAGGAAGATCTGGGTACCATTAACAAAAATCAAGGGACTGATAAGCAAGGTAGCAGATTGCTGTATAACAATTTTAATAGATTTTGGAGTATCCTGAAAAATTTTACTGTATGGTTGGATTCAGTCCAACTAACAACAAAATTTCACAACAAATTATAATTGGTGACATTACTTACAAAAATTATTTTGCTCAGTTTTTATATACCTGGTTTGAAAAACTTGTGACAATGTTGTGTAGAATCACTGCTAGTTAAAGAATTAGTTTTTTTGGCCCCCCTTTTTTCCTTTGTCTTTATCTTTTTTTTTTGGTACCAGGGATTGAACTCAGGGGCACTTGACCACTGAGCCACACCCCCAGCCCTATTTTGTGTTTTATGTAGAGACAGGGTCTCACTGAGTTGCTTAGTGCCTCGCCCTTGCTGAGGCTGGCTTTGAACTCGTGATTCTCCTGTCTCAGCCTCCCTAAGTGCGGGGATTATAGGCTTGCGCCACCGCACCCGGCTTGTCTTTATCTTTAAGAGATAAAGATCATGTTATTCTAAATGCCTAAGGATAAGAAAAATTGAATTATGGTGTTAAAATAGAGTTGATACTGTCAATTCAGTCCTACTTACTCACTTAGCTATTACTGCAGTTAGCTATTACTATAGTGTAGCAAATTACTCTGGAATTTGGTTTAAAGCAATAAAATTTTTATTAGAATAAGTCTATGATTCAGCTAGGCAGTGTTTCTGACTTTGGTGAGGTTTATTTATGAATCTGTGTTTAGTAGCCAGTTAGGAAGCTTGCTCTGTTGTTCTCGGCTGGGTTCTATAATATGTTTGATATAGGAATTGGTTTGATATAGGCTGCTTTAGGATAGGGCGGGACATGTGAGATGTCTTCTGATCCTCCAACCAATTTGTTTTCATGGTGGTAGGAAGATTCTGAAAGAGCAGTCTCCTGAGGCCTAGGCTCAGAATGGACAAACTGAAATCTGTGGCATCCTACTGGTGTTCTTACAAAGTCAATCCAGAGTTAAGGGGTTGGAAAAAAAAGACTTTTTTACCTCTTGATGGGAGAAACTGTGAAGTTTTACTGCCAAATAACATGTGATAATGGGATAAAGCAGAATTGGGGCTATTTTTGCAATCCTGTATTTTGATCCAATCTGTATATTAGATTAATTTTAATACGTGTTTAGTTCTGATCTCATAGGTCAGTAGACATTATGTTTGGGTATGGGTATAAATTATGTGTGCATGTGTCCTTTAGTCCAGATGACTCTGGGGTATGTTTGTTTGACAAAATATGTCTGATGAGATTTTGGAAGTATTGTGTATGAATTGAATTACCATTTGTAGGTAGATGTTGTTAAATTACTGGAAGATGATTTATTTGCACCTTCACTCTTAAATGACAGTGATCTTTTTGTTTTAATTTATTGTCATTCTAAATTTATTTTGAGATTTAAATATTTTTCTATAGCATTCTTTGTACATTGTGAATATTTAAGTTATTGAAGTATAATTGCATGTAATAAAACACGTTTGAAATGTGCAGTTTGAATAGGCATACATTCATGAAATCACCATGATTAAGGTAATATTTTTTACTTTCAGAATTTTCCTTATATCCTTACATAATTCTTCATGATTACTTTTCCCTCTGTGCCCAAGCAGTGACCAATCTTTTTTGTCATTTATAGGATAGTTTGGATATCTTAGCATTTTATGTAAGTGAAACCATGCAATATGTACTGTTTTTGTCTGGATTTTTTCACTCAGCATAATTATTTTGAGATTTTATCCATCCACTTGTTCACCCTACACTCTGTGTGATTGGTTTTAATAATTTCAGACATTCTTGGAGTTGAGTAGTGACATCTCATATGGCTTTCATTGTACTTTCCTAGGGACAAACGGTATCAAGCATCTTTTCTCATACTTATTCATCTTTCATATAATGTTGATGAATTGCTGCTTCAAATCTGCCTAATTTTTAATTGGGTTGTTTTGTTATTATCCCAGATGTTAACAGATTGAGGTATAATTGACATAGTGAAACATACATGAATGATTGGTTCCAGGACCTTCCCAGAATATCAAAATTTGCTGATGCTCAAGTCTCTTTTATAAAAAATGGTGTAATATTTGAATATTGCATATTCTCCTATATAGTTTAAATTGTCTCTAGATTACTTATGGTGTCTAATACAATGTAAGTGTTTTATAAATAGGTGTTATACTATATTCTTTAGGAAATAATGATAAGGAAAAGTCTACATGTTTAGTAAAGATATAACCTCCCTCCCCCAAAGTATTTTCAGCGTATGGTTAGTTGAATACACGGATGCAGAGACCACAGATATGAACGGATGACTATACACAGTTTAACAAGTTTTGACATATGTATATACCACATAAATTAATGAATATATTCACCATCAAAAGTCACTTTGTAATTCTTCCCTCAGAGGAAGAATCACATTCCCCCCTTTTAAGCTGTCATTTAACCAGCATGTAGTTTAGGTTTACATATACAAGATAGTACTTTAAGTTACTTCTGTATTGAGGCAAGATCTCTTGTAGTCAGTGTTAGCTGAATTTGTGAAGTTTCTTACTCTGTGTGAAGAGATCAGGCATAATTTCTGGCTCTGTGAGTCTAGGGCCAGTATTCTCTCTCATCATTTTGGGTAGCTCTTGGCCTTGCTTAGTTCTCATGTAGGATTGTTTTAATCCTTGGGCAACTGGATATTTGAAGGTATTCTCTCTTTGTGTGGTTGTCTTGTCCAGTATGCTGCCCTGAAATCTCTGGCTGTCTTGGCTTCTTTGGACTTTGAGCTCAGTCTCCTCAATTCAGAGAATACCTCATTCTGCCTGGGTGTCCCTTTCCTGTGTAGGGGTGTGTACTTTGTTTAGGCAGTAAGTTGCTTACCTCATTTACCTTCTTTTAGGTTCATTGTGAGTAGTGGTTAGTGGTTGCCTGATATCTAGAATATGAAAACTCTGATTTTGTATATATTTTCTAGTTTCTGAGGCTTTTTAGATAGGAGGCCAAATCCAGTCTGTTATTTTACCTAGGTCCTTGTATGTGTTTTTTCCCTTTATTTATCTACTTATTTTTTATTGTGATAAGATGCACATAAATTTCAGTTTACCATCTTAACCATTTTTAAATGTATAATTCCCTAGTGTTTAAGTATATTCAACTTAAGCATAATCTCTAGAACTTTTTAATCTTGGAAAACTGAAATTCTGTATTCATTAAATACTAATTTTGCCTGCACTGTCCCCTAAGACCTTGATAACCACCCTTCTACTTTGTTTTTGTGATTTTGACTACTTCAGAGACTTCATATGGGTAGAACCATATGGCATTTATCTTTTGTGTTGTCTTATTTCACTTAGTGTAATGCTTTCAAGATTTATCCATGTTGTTGAATGTGACAAGATTGCCTTCTTTTTGAAGGCTGCATAACTTTTAGTTCTATATATATATGTTACATTTCCTTTATACATTTATCCACTGGTAAGCAGTTGAATTGTTTTCTACTTTGTTGATATTGTGAATGATGCTGCTGTGAACAGTAGTGTGTAAATACCTCTCTGAGATCCTGCTTTGAATTCTTTTGCATGTATACTTAGAAATAGGATTGCTGAATCATGTGATAATTCCATTAAATTTTTTGAGAAACTGCTTACTAATTCTTAGAATAGATGCATTTTATATTCTTACTGACAGTGCCCATTTTTTTTTTTTTTTTTTGGTACCAGGGATTGAACTCAGGGGTACTCAACCACTGAGCCACATCCCCAGCCCTATTTTGTGTTTTATGTTGGGACAGAGTCTCACTGAGTTGCTTAGCGCCTTGCCATTGCTGAGGCTGGCTTTGAACTTGCGATTCTCCTGTCTCAGCCTCCCAAAAGTGCTGGGATTACAAGCATGAGCCACCGTGCCCGGCTATAGTGCCCGTTTTTAAAAATCAGGTTATTTGTTTTTATGTTGTCGAATATGAGTTTCTTATGTATTTTGGATGTTCACCCTTATCAAATGTGATTTGTAAATATTTTCTTTCATTCCATAGGTTGTCATTTCACTCTGTTGATTGTTTCCATTGATGTGCAGAAGTTTTACGATTGATCTGATCCTATTTGTCAATATCTGCTTTTGTTGCCTGTGTTTTGGGGTAGCATATCCAAAAATTAACAGCTAAATACAATGCCCTGAAGCTTTTCTCCTATTCTTCTAGGAGTTTTATGGTTTTTAGATCTTCTATTTGGTCTTTCCATTTTGATTTAATTTATGTATATGGTATAAAGTAAGGATCTGACTTCTTTATTTGGATATTGGGTTTTCCAAATACTATTTGCTGGTGAGATTTTTTCCATTCTGTGGTCTTTGCACCTTTGACCCTAAGTTCATGGTTTATTTCTGGCACCTGTTTTGTTGCATTGTGGTTTTTTGTGGGGGGAGGGGTTGTCTGTCTTTAAGTCATTACTACCACTGTTTTGATGATTGTTACTTTTCAGTATATTTTTAAATCAGAAACTATGGGATTTTCAACTTTGCTGTTCTTTATTAAGATTGTTTTGACTGTTTGGGGTCCATTGAGATTCTATCTGAAGTTAATGATGGGTTTTATTATTTCTGCAAAAAGCATCATTGGTATTTTGATAGGCATTGTCTTGATTCTGTAGATTACTTTGGGTAGTATGAACATTTTAACTATAAATTTTTTAGTCTGTGATCACACAGTGTCTTTCCATGTGTTCATATCTTGTAAGATTTCTTTTTGGCAGCATTTTGTAGTTTTTCAGTGTACAAGTGTATTCATGTGTACTTGGTTAGTTCCTAAGTATTTTATTCTTCTTGTTGTTATTGTAAATGGAATTGTTTTCTTAACTTATTTTTTGATTGGTCATTGGTAGTATATAGAAATGTACCTGGTTTGTGTGTGTGTGTGTATGTGTGTTTATTCTGAAAGTTGGCTGAAATTTATTAGTTTTCATGATTGGTTTTTC
Organism: Geosciurus inauris; assembly: GCA_004024805.1. Lineage (NCBI taxonomy): Eukaryota > Metazoa > Chordata > Mammalia > Rodentia > Sciuridae > Geosciurus > Geosciurus inauris. The sequence goes on along the minus strand of PVHX01004278.1, from coordinate 62,114 downwards.
AATTTTGAAAATTTAGGTGTTTTTGTTGTTGTTTTTACCATAAGTTCACATCATCTAAGAACAGGGATAATTTTACTGTTTCTTTTCCAATAGGAATATATTTTATTTTTCACCTAATTGTTAGTATACAAATGATGAGAGTGAGTGGTTTTGCAAAACTTGATCTGAGGAAAAACTTTTAATCTTTGACCCTTGAGAATCTTAGCTATAGGCTTTTTGTATATAGCTTTTATTATGTTGAAGTGATTTCCCTCTTTTTTTGTTATTTGTTGAGTGTTTTTTTTTTCATTAATTTGTATTGAACTTTGTCAAATGCTATTGTTATACATTGAAATAATGATGTGATTTTTTTTTTTTCCTTTCATTTTGTAAATGTGGTAGATTGGTTTCAGATGTTGAACTATCCTTGTTTTCCAGGAATAAGTCACAGAGTATAGTCCTTTCAGTATTGTGTTGGATTTGTTTTGCTTGTGTTCTGTTGAAGATATTTGCATCATTCATCCAGTGATATTTGTACTTTTTTTTCTTGTTGAGTCTGTGTGGTTTTAGTGGCAGGATAATATTGACCTCATAGAATGAATTTAAAGTATTTCTTCCTCTTTGATTCTGTGGAAGAGTTTGAAGATGACTGGGGTTAATTCTTTAAATGTTTGGTAGAATTCTTCAGAAAAATCATCTAGACCTGGGCTTTTCTTTTTTGGGAAGCTCTTGATCATGGCATCCCATCTCCTCATACTAGTTATAGGTCTTTCAGAGTTTTTGTTTTTTGTGACTCAGCTTTGGTAGATTTTCACGAATATATCTATCTATTCTAGGCTTTCCAATTTGTTGATGTATAACTGTTTAAGAATTGTTTTATAATCTTTTTGGCATCAGTTGTAATTTCATTTCTGATTTTAGTTGAGTCTTTTCTTCTTAGTTTAGCCAAGAGTTTGTCAAATTTGTTGCTCTTTTTCATTTATCTTTGCTTTAATCTTTATCTTTTCCTTCCTTCTGCTAACTTTTGTTTTCGTTTAGTTTGTTCTTTTTCTAGTTCCTTGAGGTGTAAAGGTAGGTTGTTGATTTGAGATGTCATTTTTTCATGTAAGCTTTTAAATTTCCCTGTTGGTATGGCATTTGCTGTTTCCCATACATTTTGGTATATTGTGTTTCATTTTCATTTTTCCTCATATATTTTCTAAATTCTCTAGTGATTCTTTCTTTGGCCCATGGGTTGGTTAAAGAGTGGGTTGTTTAATTTATACTTACATATGAATTTTCCCTTTTTTCCTTTTACTGTTGGGTTTTAGTTTCATGCCATTGTGGTAGGAGAAAGTGCTTTTTATTTTAATCTTTTATTTTAGTTTCTGACATTTGTTTTATAACCTTCCTTGTATTTTTTTACATACAAGGAAGACTACCTGAACTTTTGAATTGTCAGTTTCGTTTTTTAAAGTATGTTTATGTATCTTCAAAATATTTAAATATTTTTGAAAATTAATAATTGTTTAAAGTTTTAGACTTAACAGAAAATTTGTGCAAAATGATATATAGTGTTTCCATATATTCCTCTGTCCTCCATTTTTCTCTATTAATATTTTACAATGGTATGGTACATTTGTTAAAATTAATGAACCTATATTTTCACATTATTAACTAAAGACCACAGTTTATTCAGATTTCCTTAGTTTTTACCTAATACTGTTTTTCTGTTCCAGTATGTCATATTTCATTTAGTTGTCATTTCTCCTTAAGTCCCTCAAGACTTTGTTTTTTTAATGACCTTAACAGTCCTGAGGAATATTGGTCAGATATATTGTTGGATTTTTTCTTTTCTTAGAATTTGTCTGATGTTTTTCTCATGATTAGGCCGTGTTTACAGGTTTTAGGAAGATACATTTGATATTTTAATATTCAGGTCTTCTCTTAAAATCCTGGGTAAACCTAGCAATACCATCCACTTAAAGTGTTTTCTTTTTTTCTGGACCCCTTTTCCAGTGTTTATCTAAATAACATTCTAATAATACTTTTTAGTGTGGATTTTAAAGTAGTTCTATCAGATTTCTCTAGAAGATCCTTTTAAAAAAGTCTAATTGTTACTATCAAAAAGATATAATAAGTATTAATAAGGGTATGGAGAAGAAGGACCCCTGTGTACTGTTGGTGGGAATGTAAATGAATATCTGGCTGTTATGGAAAACAGTATGGAGGTTCCTCAGAAAACAAAAGATAGAGTTACTATATGATCTAGTAATCTCACTTCTGGATATATATCCAAAGGAATTGAAAGCAGTATGCTGAAGACTTACCTGCCTGCCTGTGTTTATAGCAGCATTATTCACAATAGCTAAGATATGGAAGCAACCCAGCTATCTATCATTGGATGAAATGGATTAAAAAATGTGTATACACAATGGAGTACTTATACAACATTTAGAAAGAAGGAATTTATGTCATCTGCAGCACCATGGATAAACCTAGTGGACTTAATGCTAAGTGAAATAAGCTAGCATAGAAAGATGAATATCACATAATTTCATTTATTCGAGGAATCTAAAAAAGTTGAACCTAAAAATAGAGTAGATTGGTGTTTGCTTAGGCTGGGTGGAGATTGGAGGGCTGAATAGGGAGAAGAGGCAATGTTGATAAAAGGTACAGAATTTCTTAGGAGGAATAGGCTTTCATAATCTATTGTACAGAATGCTGATGATAATAATAATAATGCATTGTATATTTTAAAATTGCTAAAGTTAGATATTAAATGTTGTACCACGAAAGATCAGTAAGTCTGTGGGGATAGATTTGTTAATTAGTGTAATTTAATCATGCCATAATGTAAAATCATGCCAATACATCACATTGTACTCCATAAATATATAATATATACAATTACTATTTGTTGATTAAAAATAAAAATAAAAAATTTTAAAATGTGTCTAAAATATGGTGGTTTGGTTTTGGGGAACAAATGTAGTTAAAAGTTTTTTTTTCAGATTTTGGTGTATAACTGCAGCTAACGTTGAAGTTATTTTATGTGCATGTGTGGCATTTACATATACTTTTATTTTTGTTGTGGTAAATGTCCATAACATAAACTTTACCATTTTAATCGTTCTTAAGTGTATAGTTAAATATATTTGCAACATGTTGTTGCACCTACATGTAACCTTTTACATTTATTACGTTTGGAATGTTGTAACAAAACACCACTGAGTGGGTGGCATAAACAAAATAAACTTCTTTTCTCACAGTTCTGAAGGAAGTTCAAGATCAACTTGTTGGCAGTTTTTTTTTCCCCTGAGGCCTCTGTCCTTGCACAGATAAACTTTTCTCTGTGTATATGTGCCTGGTCTCTCTTACAAGGACACCAGTCATATTGTGTTAGGGCCTCATCCTTTAGACCTCATCTAATTTATTTACCTACTGAAATGCCTTTTCTTCCAATATGGTCAAATTTGGGATTTGTCAGATTTGGAGGGAGTAGTATAGTTCAGTTTATAACACCTTTTGTAGAGGTGCTCCAAATCCACTTCCATGAGAATCTACTGTCTTTAGTATATTAGTTTCTTGTGACTGCTCTAACAAATTGCCACAAACTGGATGGTTTAAAATAACAGAAATGGATTCTCAGTTCTGAAATTACAGAACTAGAACAGATAGTATTTTGAGGACCTCATACTGAAAACCAGAACCAGAACAGAGCCCAACTCATAGTATTGGCACAGCTGTTCTTTGTCTGGAGGCTCTAGAGGAATGTCCATTCCTTGCCTCTTCCTGATCCTGGTGGTTGCTGGTATCCCTGGATGTGGCCACATTTTCTAGTGTTTATGATCTGTCTTCTAATTGCCTTCTCTTGTGGGTAGTCAGATTTCCCTTGCTGCCTCCTTTTTCAGTGTACATGTGATTCTACCTAGGGCCTACCCAGATGATCTCAAATAATCTCTCCATTTCAAATTTCTCAATCATGTTTCCACCAGCACCTTCCACACCCCCGTTTTCCTCCATAGCAGGTAACATACATAGGTTCCAGGGATTAGGCTGTGAATAAATGTGGGGCCATTTTATAGCCTATCACACTCAGCAGTTTATAATGGAGTTTTGGTTTTTTTAATGCTTTCACTTGGATTTTATAGTTTAGTTTATAACAGGTCATAGTATCTGGTTCTGGCATTGGGTAGCAGAGACAATATTCTCATCTAGACATAGAAAATTCTAGCTTTGGTTTTCCGTATGTGGTCCTCAAAATAGTATCACTATAGGAACTTACTAGAAATGCGAATTCATGGGCTTCATGTGGATCTACTAAAGTAGAAACTTAAGGGGCAGACTATAGCAATCTGTGAAATGAGCCCCTTCAGGTGATTTTGGTGCACACTAAAGTTTGAGAACCACTTTTCTAGATTATTGATACTATTACTACAAGAACTATATTTGTCTTACTTTCCAACCCTCTTCTGCCTAAGGCTAGTACTTAATCACGTATTTCTGATTCACAATAGAAGAGTGCGGTGGGTTGATTTATGTCAGTTGTATTTTACTTAGATGTGGTTATTTCATAAAGTAGGTTTTTGTTTTTGTTTTTGCTTTTTTTTTTTTTTTTTTACACTCAAGGGCACTTAACCATTCAGCCACATCCCCAGCCATTTTCATTTTTTATTTTGAGACAGGGTCTTGTTAAGTTGCTTAGGGCCTCGCTAAGTTGCTGAGGCTGGCTTTGAACTTGTGATCCTCTTGCCTCAGCCTCCTAAGCTGCTAGGATTACAGGCATGTGCCACCATGCTCAGCTATAGAGTAGCATTTTTATATCCAGAAATGATAATGACTTTTTTCTCTACTCCTCAAAGATGTGAATTAAACTCATGAGCCAGAATTTTACTTGGGTTATCTTCTACATACATTTTGGGATACAAACAAAATTTGAATCTCTTATTCAGCCCACATTGTTAGGCTTTCATCTGCCAGCCAGTGACAGTGCTGAAACAAAATAAGTGAGTTCTTGTCCTCAATATGTTCACACTATAGTTTAGAAAATACACAAATAAGCAGAAAGTATTGATAGGCAGCTTTTACCGGTTGCTACAGTAATTGAGAAAATGGATTTTTTAAAGCTGAAGGAATTGGAGAAGGATCTGCCAGGTGACTGAGCTAAATATTGAAAGACTAATAAAAGTGTTAGAACAAAAAGTTAAAGGGGGATAGGAAGGTAGATACAGGTAGGTATTTATAGTTCACCATGTGAAAGCATAGAAGTACATGTTAGGATAACCATTATCAAATGATTATTCATAGCTCTGGAAAGGACAAATTTGAGATGATAATAAGTTTGAAAATGGAAAAGTTAATAGTAATCTAGGTTGACAATTAGAAGTAAGTATGCTGGTGCCATTTTTTAAGAACATAGAATTCAAAATAATAAGTAGGTTTCAGGTGGGGCAGGAGATGTACAGAGTTTAGACAGCTACATACTGAGTTTTTAGACTTTGTGAAATGTGGTACAATAGGAATAGATAGATTTTTGATAAGTACATTTTCCATGGATTTTTGGGGAAGAAGTCACTATAGTAGATTAAGGGTTATATTGAGAAAGCAGGAGAATATCAGTTTATGTTATTTCCTGAATAACTTTTGTTAGTACTTCAATATTAGCTATTATGACTACTACAAGTATATTCTTTTATGTCATCTCATATTCTGTATCTTTATCTCCAGCTTTTTTGTTGTGCTTTTATTATGTACATAGTATTATATGAATTGTGACCTTGAAGTATGTTTTATGAGGAAACACTCGACTTTCCCTAGCCATGGATTCTGGATCCACCTATTCAACCAACCCTGAATTAAAATTATTTGAGAAAGAAAACATTTCTATACTAAACATGTACATACTTCTTTTTTTCCTTGTTGGCCACTAAACAATACAGTATAATACCTATTTACACAGCATTTGCATTGTATTAGGTACTATAAGTAATATAGAGATGATTTAAAGATACAGAAGGATATGCATAGGTTATATAGAAAGACTATTTGCTATTTTATATAAAGGGCCTGAGCATCCACAGATTTTAGTATCCTTGAGAGGTCTTGGAACCAAGTTCTCCATAGATGCTGAGAAATGACTACTGATTTTAACTATTAAAATTGCCATGCTATTAGTAAAAACAAGCTGTTACAGAAATTTTTAAAAAGAGAACTAGGAAATTTTTCATTGTGAATAGGTTATTGTTCCTCCAAAAAGGTACTTAGCAAGTTTGTTTTAGTTAACACTACTTTTTCAATGCTTTATCAAAAAAATGATTTTATTTAGAGTTTTTGATTTAAAAGAACAGGATATTGTAGATGTAGTTATTCATACCTCAAACAAACAAACAAAAACCCTAAATGATGGTTTTTACATGTTTTTTCAGATTGGATTTAATTTCGGATGAGATTGTTCTTGCAGCGAGATGTTAATAAGACAAAATCTAGGTAAGTAGAAGACTACTTTGAATGTTACATATTGAAGTAGATACAATAAAACATTTACGTTTTAAAAATATACCTTCAGAAGTCAGAATCAAAGAAATTTTTAATAAAATTTTAAAATGAAGAGTTGACTTTGACAAATTGACTTGAGTTTTGATTGATTTGATAGGTGCTGAAAAGCAGCCATCAGATTATGGATCTAAATTCTTAGTTTTCCTTCTTTTTTTTGCGTTCAGGTTTTCTAATGCATACAGATTTCCAGTGACTATTCTAACATGTTAGAAATCAAGTTGGTGTTTGGCTTAGCCATTATTAAGGAACACTTCACCATTCAGTATAAGATTTGTTGGATCGCTTCATTGTTCTCTTTGGTTGATGTAGTCTCCATAGTAGTCTTTCCTTCCATGAATTTTACTTGTTATTTCTATTAATAAAATTCTCCTAGTTGTTACTTCTGTTAGTGTTCAGAATTGTAAATTATCCTTTTAATGTTTTTCTTGTGGGTATGTTTACTAAAGGACTTTTCTAGAAATGTAGTGTTCTGATTAGCTGTCCTAAGATTGTAAGACTTCGTAAATTTTGAATTGTGATTATATACTTTTTTGACTTGGTATGTAAAAGAGTGCTTTTTAATAATGTAAGCTCTTGAAATACAAAAAATTATATGTATCATCAATAAGTGAATATGGCTATTGAATATAGAGAAAAAAGAATACATTGATGTATTGCAATTAATTTAGTCTTTGCCTAATCCAATCAGATGTTTCACTTGTCAAAATTTCTTGATTTCAATGTTTGTTTAAAGAAAAAAAGACTAATGAGCCATGTGTACTATTGCCTGCCTGTAATATCAGTGACTTGGGAGGCTGAGGCAATAGGATCTCAAGTTTGAGGCCAGCCTCAGCAATTTAGCAAGACTCAAAAATACAGAGACCCTGTCTCAACATAAAAAATATGAAGGGCTGGGGATGTGGTTCAGTGGTAAAGTGCTGCTGGGTTTAAATCCCTAGTACCAATGCAATTTCAATCTTTGATTTAGTCATAGTTTGAAGCAAAAATTTCCCTTTATTGCTACTGTAGTTTAAATAATACTTATTGTTATGTGAATTTTATTAAATGATTCTTTTCTTTTTTTTTTTTTTTTTGGTACCAGGGATTGAACTCGGGTACTCGGCTACTGAGCCACATCCTGAGCCCTATTTTGTATTTTATGTAGAGGCAGGGTCTCACTGAGTTGCTTACCGCCTCGCCATTGCTGAGGTTGGCTTTGAACTCGCGATTCTCCTGTCTCAGCCTCCCAAAGTGCTAGGATTATAGGCGTGCAACACTGCACCTGTCTATGATTCTCATTCTTTACTTATAGTAGTACTTATGTGGTAGGTACTGCTGTGTAGAAAAAAATCTGTTTTAGTTAATAGGGGGTTTTTCTTTTTCTTTAGGAAGAATATTTTTATAGCTTTTATTATAAGGAACACTTTGCCTATATATGTATCTTCTTGAAGTAGAGAATAAACCAGACTTTTACTTTAAGGTCTAAAAGAGATTGCTAGTTGAATATATGAGTCTATTAGAACCTTTGTTCTCATTACTTACAAGTTTGATATTGCTTGTGGCATGACACTGGTTTAATTTGTTTGACCTCAATTCTACCACAGTTGTGTTTTTCTTCTTTATCGTGGTGTAACTTATACATAATATACTGTAAAATTTAAATGACTTTTTATATGTATATTTGCCCATGTAACTATCATCCAGATCAAAATATAAAAACTTTTATTATCCTGGAAAGTTTCCTTTGCTTTTCCCCTTTCCAATCCAGTAGCCTTCCAGTAGCCCTGAGGTAAGCATCCTTTTGAATTCTATTGGTATAGTTAATTTGAGCTGTTCTTGGAATGTATACACATAGAATTATAAGTATTCTTTTGTATCTGATTTCTGTCATTAAGTATAATGTTTTTGAGTTTCATCTGAGGTGAGTATATGCGTAGTTTTTTTATTGCTGAGTAATACTCCATTGTATGAATATACTATAAATATTTATATTCTGTCTATAATTTTTATTATTGAATTCTCCAAATCTCTGGTTTCACTTGCTAACTTTTCTAGATTATTTTTCTTCCTATATCTATCCCTTTTATTGTTCTCTATTACCTGCAGAATAAAGTGTAAACTCTATACCAGGGCATGCAATTATTTCACTACAGCTATGCCCACATGCCTAGCATTATATGAATAAATTATGATATTTCATACTTCTGTACTAAGTACATGTTGTTACATCCCCCCACCTCCCTGCCACTTCAGTCACTAACACCTATTCTCTTGGTTGTCAGGTTCTTTTCTTTTTAAATTTATTTATTTATTATTTTTTAAAACAGCAGAGTGCATTTCAAGTCACAGTACACATATGGAACAAAATTTTTCATTTCTCTGGTTTTAACAAGATAGAGGCACACCATTTGTGTCTTCATACATGTACCTAGGGTAGTAATGTCCATCTCATTCCACCATCTTTCCTACTCCCATGCTCTCTCCCTTTCCTTCCCTCCCCTTTGCCCTATCCAGAGTTCCTTTATTTCTCCCATGTTCCCCACCTCTACCCCCATTATGGATCAGCATCCACTAATCAGAGGAAACATTTGGTGTTTGGTTTTTTTGGGATTGGCTTATTTCATTTATTCTCTTTTAATGCTGAGTAATATTCCATTGTGTATATGTACCACAGTTTCTTTATCTATTCATCTATTGAAGGGTATCTAGGTTGCTCCCACAGTTTAGCAGTTGTGAATCTTGATGCTATAAACATTGAAATGGCTGCGTTACTGTATGCTGTTTTCAAGTCTTTACAGAGGAGTGGGATAGCTGACTCAAATGGTGGTTCCATACGTTTTCTAAGGAATCTCCATACTGCTTTCCAGATTGTTTGCAGCAATTTGCAGTTTACCAGCAAAGTTTGTGTGCCTTTTCCCCCACATGCTTGCCAGCACTTATTGTTGCTTCTATTCTTGATAACTGCCATTCTGACTGACATGAGATGAAATCTTATAGTAGTATTGCTTTCCATTTCTTTAATTACTAGAGATGTTAAACACTTTTTCATATATTTGTTGATCAGTTGTATTTCTTCTTCTGACAAGTGTCTGTTCAGGCTCCTTAGCCCATTTATTGATTGGGTTGTTTGTTTTTTTGCTGTTAAGTTTTTTGAATTCTTTATTTATCCTGGAGATCAGTGCTCTATCTGACGTGCGTGTGGCAAAAATTTGCTCCCAAAGTGTAGCCTGTCTCTTCACCTCATTGATCCATCCCATTTATTGATTCTTGATTTTATTTCTTATGCTTTAGGAGTCTTGTTAAGGAAGTTGGGGCCTAATCCAACATGATGAAGATTTGGGTCTACTTTCTCCTCAATGTGGCGTAGGGTCTGTGGTCTAATTCCTAGGTTCTTGATCCACTTTTAGTTGAGCTTTGTGCATGGTGAAAGATAAGAGGTTTAGTTTCATTTTGCTGCATATGGATTTCCAGTTTTCCCAGCACCATTTGTTGAAGGGACTGCCTTTTCTCCAGTGTATGTTTTTGGTGCCTTTGTCTAGTATGAGATAACTGTATTTATGTGGGTTTGTCTCTCTGTCTTCTATTCTGTACCATTGGTCTAAATGTCTATTTTGGTAACAGTTATGCCATTTTTGTTACTATAGCTTTGTAGTATAGTTTAAGGTCTGGTATTGTGATGCCTCCTGCTTCACTGTTCTTACTAAAGATTGCTTTGGCTATTCTGGGTCTCTTGGTTCTCCAAATGAATTTCATGATTGCTTTTTCTGTTTCTATAAGGAATGACATTGGGATTTTAATTGGAATCACATTGAATCTATATAGCACTTTGGGTAGTATGGCCATTTTGAAAATATTGATTCTGCCTATCCAAGAGCATGGGAAATCTTTCCATCTTCTAAGGTTGTCTTCAATTTCTTTCTTCAGTGTCCTGTAGTTTTCATTGTAGAGGTCTTTCACCTTTCTTGTTAGATTGAGTCTCAAGTATTTTTTTTTTTTGAGCCTATTGTGAATGGGGTAGTTTTCCTAATTTCTCTTTCAGAGGATTCATCACTGATGTATAGAAATGCATTGGATTTATGGGTATTGATTTTATATCTGTTGTAATATTTCCTTTTTCATCATGAATTTTAGTAGTTTGGGTTTTCTCTCTCCTTCTTTTCATTATGGTGGCTAAGGATTTGTCAATTTTATTTATTTTTTCAAAGAACCAGTTTTTTGTTTTGTCAATTTTTTGGAATATTTCTTTGGTTTCAATTTCATTGATTTCGTCCCATTGATTTTGGTATTGGTTTGTTCCTCTTTTTGTAATGTCAGGTCATTTATTTGATGACTTTTACTTCTTTTAATGTATGAACTTAATGCAATGAACTTTTCTCTTAGCACTGCTTTCATAGTTTTTATATGTTGTATCAGAGTTCTCATTTACCTCTAAGAATTTTTTTTATCTCCTCCATGATGTCTTCTGTTATCCATGCATCATTCCGTAGTGTATTATGGAGTCTCCAGGTGTTGGAGTAGCTTCTATTTTTTAATCTGCCATTGATTTCTAATTTCATTCCATTATGGTCTGATGGAATTCAGGGTAGTATCTCTGTTTTTTTTAATTTGCTAAGACTAGCTTTATGGCATAGCATATGATTTATTTTGGAGAAGGATCCATGTGGTGCTGAGAAAAAGTATTCTACATATGTCTGTTAAGTCTAAATTACTGTTTTATTGAGTTCTGTGGTTTCTTTGTTTAGCTTTTGTTTGGAAGTTCTATTCAGTGGTTAGAGGGGTGTGTTAAAGTCACCCAGTATTATTGTGTTGTGGTCTGTTTGATTCTTGGAGTTGAGAAGGGTTTGTTTGATATACATAGATGCCCCATTGTTTGGGGCATTGATATTTAAGATTGTTATGTCTTGTTGATGTATGATTCCCTTAAGCAGTATGAAATGACCTTCATTATCCCTTTTCACTAGCTTTGGTTTCAAGTTCACTTTATCTGATATGAGGATGGAAACTCCTGCTTGTGTACACAGTCCATGTGAGTGAGACATTTTTTCCTGTCCTTTGACCTTCAGTCTGTGGACGTCTTTTCCTATGAGATGAGTCTCTTGGAGGCAGCCTATTGTTGGGTCTTTTCTTGAAATCCAGTCTGCCAGTCTGTATCTTTTAAGTGATGAGTTTAGGCCATTGACATTCAGAGTTATTATTGAGACATAGTTTGTATTCCCAGTCATTTTGGTTTAATTTTGGTTTTTAACTTGACTAGGTTTCTCCTTTGATTGGTTTTCCCTTCAGTGTAGTTCCTCCCTTTGTAGGTTTTCATTGTTGTTTTTCATTTCCTCTTCATGGAATAATTTGCCATGAATGTTCTGTAGTGCTAACTTTCTTGCTGTAAGTTCTTTTGTTTGTCTTGGAAGGTTTTTATTTCATCATCAAATCTAAAACTTAATTTTGCTAAATATAAGATTCTTGGTTGGCATCCATTGTTTTTCAGAGTTCTTCCATGTTATTCCAGGTTCTTCTAGCTTTAAGGGTGTCGGTTGAGAAGTCTGCAGAGATCCTAATTGGTTTCCCCTTGTGTGTAATCTGATTCCTTTCTCTTGTGACTTTTAAAATTCTCTCCTTATTCTTTATGCTAGGTATTTTCATTATAATGTGCTTTGGTGTAGATCTATTGTAATTTTGTACATTTGGTGTCCTGTAAGCCTCTTGTATTTGATTTTCCAATTATTCTTTATGTTTGGAAAATTTTCTGATAGTATTTCATTGAATAGATTGTTCATTCCTTTCTTTGAAACTCTATGCCTTCCTCTATCCCAGTAATTCTTGAACTGATTGTGTCACCAGAGCTCTGAGATTGGTCACATATGTAAGAAGGGAAGTTGCTTATTTCCCAATAGGTAAAAAATGATGGAGGAAAAAATTGAAGAACCATTGTTAGAGAACTTTGATAGCGTTTTTGATTCCTATAGCTTAGGAAACTAGCTGCTGAAAAAAAATTTAGAAAATTTTGTATTTATCATCATAGATATGTAATGTAATATTTATAAAAATATACTTTCTTCAGAAATGAAGCATTTTAAAATTGTTAAAGCATTTTGACTGTATTTGAAATTTGGCTAGTTGGGTTAATTAAAGTAGTCACCTGGGATTTTTATGACTGCAGTCAAAGCAAAGAGAGGTTTTCCCCCACTGGGGTTAATTTATCATTTTTCCTTAATGTGGCTTCTGCTATAGCAGTTGAACACAGCATTTCATGCTGTTCATTCTCCCTACAAGGATTTTTGTAGATTAATTACCAAATATAGAACTTCGATTATCTTTTATTTCAACCTGGATATGAAGTTTGTTTAGTTTCTTGTTCATTTGAGGTTCAAGAGAAATTTAACCTTCAGACTGCTTGATTTAACTCTCTCTACAGGTTTTTTAGATTCATTTTTCTGTTGAGAGATTGATAGATATACCTCAGTTTCAGTGTCTTCCTGATCATAAGAGTTGGACCATGAAGAAAATAGTAAGAGTTTTGATTGGAGGATGTCTTTGGAAAAATATGGGCAGAGGGAACATGCACTAAAGTTTTTATTTTAGTTTTTAAGAATTATTTCATAAAGTAGTTTCATTTAACTGGATGTTCATCTTACCAAATTTACTGGCATTTTCTTTCTTTTTTCCCTTTTCTTTTTTGGTGCTGGGAATTGAATCCAGGAGTTAACCACTGAGGCATATCCCCAGCCCTTTTTAAAATTTTTTTATTTTGAGGCAGTTTCTCACGAACTTGCTTAGGGCCTTAGTTGCTAAGGCTGGTTTTGAACTTGGGATCCTCCTGCTTCAGCCTCTCTGAGTTTGTGGGATGGCAGGCATGTGCCACCATGCTTGGCAGTTATTTTCTTGAATGTACTAAAGTTTATATTTTACTATAGCCTAGGAATTGACTGTTTTGAACTGCATCTTGGTTCTGCTTTTTCAAACTTGTAAACATTCATTCTCATTTTAAACCCATTAAGATAAATAATACTGTGAATGTCTTCTTACTGTTATTTCAGTATTATACTTAAGGGTATAAGGTTCAGAAATAATAAATGATTGGTTTGAGGTAAGGTGAATAATTGCAAAGATAGAATTAGAACCTTAGTCTTCTGACTTGGTAGGTACTACTCTTTTAAGATGACATTAAAGCCAATTATTTGAAATCTTTTAGGATCTTCTAGGTAAACTGAGGACTGTGGGCCTCCCTGTCATATGATAAGTAAACATTATGTTGTATTGATTCACAATGTTTTATGAATTGGTTATTATAGTTAAGTTGCTTTTAGCTCATAGTTGCTAGCTAGTTACTAGTCCTAGTAGGAAAGATGACTACACATGTAATTACAGTCTAGTGTGATTAGTGCTGTGGGAGTCTGTGTTCTTGAGAGGCAAAGGCACTGTGTGTTTTTAAGCACCTAGGACAATTTTTTACTCATAGCAGATACTTAATAAATGATTATTAATGAGTGAATGGAAACACTAATGTCTGGAAGAAATGACAAACTAAAACTTGGAGAACTGAGCCGGGCGCGGTGGCTCACGCTTGTAATCCCAGCACTTAGGGAGGCTGAGACAGGAGAATCGCGAGTTCAAAGCCAGCCTCAGCAAGGGCGAGGCGCTAAGCAACTCAGTGAGACCCTGTCTCTACATAAAACACAGATAGGGCTGGGGATGTGGCTCAGGGGTCGAGTGCCCCTGAGTTCAATCCCCGGTACCAAAAAAAAAAAAAAAAAACTTGGAGAACTGTTGATGATTTATCTATATTAAAAATTTGGCAGAAGAAACACCCTGTGCAAAAGATGAGAGGTAATAGAAAGGGAAACTTGGTGGAAGTGAAAGAAATACATGATTTGAAGTATACAGTTGAGCATGAATTGTGGGTGGGTAATGATATGCTGGGGTTTTTCTAAACCATTGAAAGGAATTTGAAGTAACAGCAGTGAGAAACCACTGCAGTTTAAATGTGAAGAAGTGATGCAGTTTTATCTGTGGGGTTGTTTGTTGTGTTCTTCCTTTTTACTGATGTTTATGAAACAGGTCTAATAAAACCAGTTTGGATATGTCTTTTGTAATCTGACATCACCATGTCTAAAACCTGTTCTTGCTAATGTGATCACATTTCTCTCATCATTAAGGCCAGAATGCTTTAGAATAATTTACATTGTTTACTTTTTCTCTTAATATGTGGATCATTTACTAGATTTTTCTCTTTTACTTTGTCAGTATAGCATGTGTTTATCTTTTCTTTCTGTTCCCATAGCTATTCATCTTTGGATGACACCTACCTTTGCTTGTTTCATTTTTTTAAGACTGATTTCAGGTTGTTAAGGAAGCTCCTCTATTACTTAAAGAACATTATTAATTCCTTAAGGAGAAATTTTAATTCTTAGGTCTTATATCGAGGAGTTTCCAAATTTAAGTTTTACTTGACTTAAGTTTTGTCTTCTACTGGTTTTCCTCTTTTCCTTTGGGTTTTGTTTTGTTTTTTTCTTTCCAGTGCTGGGGATCAAACCCAGGGCCTCAAGTATGCTAGGTAAGCTCTCTACCATCCTTTCTATTTCCCTAGCCTTTCTTACTATATTTTTAAATAAGCAATTTGTTGTAGTCTAATTGATGATTGTTATTTGAAAATTTTCACCTTTATTTATATCTTTCCATCTGTGTCCTGTCTGCTCTTGGAATTTAACTCATCTTATGATTCTACCTGTCTGCTCTTGGAATTTAACTCATCTTATAATTCTACTCAGCTTATAATTCTACCTCTGCCTTGCGATAACATAATACCTGCTGTATGGGAGAAAAGATTTCTTTTTTTCACCCATGATAGTGGAGAACCCTTTAACAAAATTTAGGTTTAACAAGAGAAAAGCAGACAAATTTATTTAATGAATGTTTTAATTAACATGGAAGCCGTCAGGAATGAAGACCAAAAGAAACAGAGAAAACTTTTTTTTAAAAAAATATTTTTTAGTTGTAGATGGACATAATGTCTTTATTTTATTGCTTTGTATGTGGTGCTGAGGATCGAACCCAGGGCCTCATGCATGCGAGGCAAGCACTCTACCACTGAGCTACAATCCCAGCCCCAGAGAAAACTATTTTTATGGGCAACCTGCACAAGTATGATTAGTGGGGATTCTTCTTTTCATCTCTGTGGGACATTCCTTTCCTCCTTATAGGGCAAGGCACCTATTACATAAGCACAAGGCTTTTTAAGGGGGAAAGGAAAGAGAATGTCAAAGAATGATATATGGACTGCTTTGCTTTTTTCTTAAATGCCAAGATGCCACATTTGCCAGGGGTAGCATTACCTGTACCCTATCCACTGGAAAGCCACTTTCTGTCATTACCTGTGGTGCTTGGAAACTAAACCACCTATTAGCTGAATGACTAAAAGCATAGCAAGATAATAAGATACTGAATTTCAACATCTCCCAGAACACACTCCATAATTGACAAGCTTTTACATTTTTTGATTGCTTAAAACCAAAACCATGATAACCTTAGATATATTTTTTTAAACAGAAGTTTGTGTAGTTTTTGCTGTTGCTGTGCTTGACAAACTCTTGAAATATTTTTTCCTGATTGATTAAAAAGCAAACCCATGATAAACCCAGGCTTATTTTATTTAACATTTATATAGTGCTTGTTATATGCCAGGAGTTGTTATGAGTACTTTATAAATATTAATTCAGTCCTCACTTTGTAGATAATATAACTGAGATATAATGAATTTAGTAGTGAAAGGGCTAGGCTTTAAACCACATCATCTAGCTTCAGAATCTGAGCTCTTAAAGACTTTATGTTAAACTATTCTCATTAGAGCAGTAAAATAAATGATAGAAGAAACAATTCACACACAAAAATAATATGTATAGGCTCTTATTTACATTTTTGCCTGTTTCTCCTTCATATCATTGGTCCCCACATACCCCTACTGGTAATTTTTTCCCCAGATTTTAAATATCTCATATAAGTAGAATCATATAGTATTTGTCTTATTTCACATAACACAGGACCTTCAAGGCTGATGTGTGTTGAGGCATTTTGCCATATTTTCTTCTTTTCAAGGCTACGTGATACTCCATCATATATGTGCATATGTATGTATCACTAACTCTCTCTTTGAGATCCTGCTTCTACTCTTTGGAATGTATATCCAGAAGTAGAAATGCTTTATTATGTGACAATTCTATTTTTGGTTTTCTGAGGAACTGCCATACTGTTTTCTGTAGTGGCTGCACCATTTGACATTCCCTTCATCCATACACAGATGCTTGCTTTCTCTCTCCCTCTCTCTCCTCTCCTTCTCTCTATCTCTCTCTCTCCCCCCCACCCCTTCTCCCTTTCCCTCTCTCCCTCTCCCCTTGTTTTCCTGCATACAAAAGGACCCCAATATCAAGATAGGGAAGGAGAGGAGAGATAGACCTGGTACTGTGTAGGAATTGAGGGGGCAAGAGAAGGATAAGTCTTAAGAGGAGGGGTGGGTGGAAAATGTCATTAAGGTAGCAGAGTATTCTCTGTAAAAATGTTGGAGGAGTCTTCACAGCCTCAGAGAGAAAGGCTGAGGTTGTCTTCTCAATGGGGTTCTCTCCACTCAGTGTCCAGAAGAAGGAAAATGGCAGCATCTCTTCTTTCTATGGCAGCCACTCCAGTGCTCACTCTGGATCATCTTCCTTTTGTAGGTAAGAGAGCTGCAGGGCTCGGAAGGCAGAGATTGACTTGTGTGGATTAAAAGTCAGCCTTTCCAGCAGCAGCTGAGCTCCAGACTCCTTCATCTCAGGCACCATGGACTGCACTGAGCAAGGTCCTCTGGGGGGACAGGCTCTTCGGGGTAGAGATATCTTGGGGCCAGTCATCCTCTGGAGGCAGCCCGATCAGGTCAAAAGATTTTGCAACTGGTCAGCTTCAGAGTTTCCACAGAAGAGAGGCTTCGATGAAACATCTCTACAAAGATACAGCCAGCGCTCCACATGTCCCCAAAGGTTGCATATGTAGACTGCATTGGAACTTCAGGAGCATGGTACCAGAGTGTAACCACAGGTGTAAGGGCCATCTAGTAGCTGTATATTCATTCTGGCCAGGCCAAAGGTAGCCAGCTTGATTGTCCCACTACTTGTCATAATGAGCGATGTAATTGGTATGAAGAAAATCTAGGCCTATTAGAAATTGGCACATAAGATCCTTGATGGTTTCAGCTGGCAAGCCTGGTGGTGGTGCCTCTTCCACATAGGTCCTTAGGTCTTCATCAACATGTTCAAACACTAGGATCACTTTGATCTCTTGGTCAGTCCGGGAAGTGGCACAGACATTCATCTGGACAACATTGGGATATTCATAAACCTCCAGGCGCTTCAAGAAGGTCACCTTACAAACTGTGTTGATGAGAAGGCCCCCTCCAGCTTCTCCTCCACTGGGGACTCTCACACTCTTGAGGGCCACAAAATGGCCACTGTGGGGATCATGAGCTTTGTATACCATTCCATAGGCACTAACACCAATTTTAGCCATGGCTCTATTGTGAGGTATCTATTCTCAGATCAAGGGAGACCCTCAAGCCAGGCCAAGAGCTGTGGGGACAAACCCATTATCGGGACCCCAGAGTCAGTTCCTTCTGCGCTACACATTTCACCTCAGTTTGGGGCAGCTGGACATTATGGGCTCTCTTACATTTACTACATTCTCACCAACACTTGGTATTTTCTGTTTTTTTTTTTTCTTTTGTTTTTTAAATGGTAGCCGTCCTACTAATGGATGTGAGGGGTATATTGTGGATTTTGTTATTGATTACTTAGTTTTACGACAAGTATTGCCCCGGATTACCTTGGTTCAAACTGTCCTCCTCCGTCAGCCTCCTGAGTACTAAGACTATGGGCATGTGCTCATGGCTCTCATTGTGGTTTTGATTTGCATTTTCCTAATGATTAGTGATGTTGAACATCTTTTCACATAACTGCTGGTCATTATACTGAATCTTTTTTGGAGAGATATCTGTTGAAATATTTTGCCCATTTTTAAATTGGGTCATTTTTCAGTTGAATTATAGGAGTTTTTCTGTATATTGTTGATATTAATCCCTTATCAGATATCTGATTTGCAAATATTTTCTCCCATTCTACTGCAGTCTTTTTACTCTGTTTACATTACCTTTTTTTTTTTTTTGGTACTGGAGATTGAACTCGGGCACTTGACCACTGTGCTACATCCCTAGCCCTATTTTTTGTGTTTTATGTAGAGACAGTCTTCACTGAATTGCTGAGGCTGGCTTTGAACTCGCGATTCTCCTGTCTCAGCCTCCCTAAATTCTGGGATTACAGGCTTGCACTCGGTTTACATTGTCTTTTTTTGAGGGGGAGGGGAATACCAGAGATTGAACCCAGGGGCATTTAACCACTAAGTCACATCCCCAGCCCTATTTTGTATTTAGAGACAGTCTCAGAGTTGCTTAGGGCCTCACTGTTGCTGAGGCTGGCTTTGAACTCACAATCCTCCTATCTCAGCATCCCAGACTGCTGGGATTACGGGCATGCTCCACCTCACCTGGCTTACATAGTCTTTTGTTCCACAAATTTTCACAAAGTACAGTTTTTTTTTTGTTTTGTTTTGTTTTTGGTATTACTGTTTGTGCCTTTGATGTCATATCCAAGAAACCATTGCCTAATCGAGTGTCATGAAACTCTTGCCAGTTTTTATTCTAGGAGTTTTATAGTTCTAGATTTTGTATTTTGGCCTTTTGTCTATTATGAAATTGTTTTCTTAATTTCCTTTTTGGATTTGTCATTACTAGTATATAGAAATGTAACTGATTTTTGTTTGTTGACTTTTTATCCTACTTTGCTGAATTTATTTATTAGTTGTAATAAATGTTTCTGTGGAATCCTTAGGGTTTTGGATCATATCATCTGCAAACAATATAATTTTTATGTTTTCCTTTCTAATTTGGATACATTTTATTTCTTGCCTAATTGCTGTGGTTAGAACTACTAGTGATGTGTTGAATAGAAAAGGTAAGAGTCTTATCCCTCATCTAAGAGGAAAAAATTTTTAGTGCTTCACCTTTGAGTATAATGTTAATTGTGGGCTTTTCATATGATTAGGCAATTTCCTTCTATTTTTAATGGGTGTGAGGTAATAATCTCATTGTGGTTTTGATTTGCATTTCCTCAAGGATTGGGAATGTTGAGCATCTTTTCATGTGCCTGTTAGCCTTTTGTATATCATCTTAGGAGAAATGTATATTTAAGTCCTGATTTAGAAAATCAGGTTATTGGTTTTTTGTTTTTAATTGAGTTGGAAGAATCTTTATATATTCTGAATATTAACCCCTTATCAGGTATGATTTGCAAATGTTTTTCTTTCATGACAAAGGTTTTTTCACCTTGTTAATTGTTGCTTTTGATGCACAGAAGTTTTAAAGTTGATGTAATGTAATTTATCTGTTTTCACAATTTTTGTCTGTGCTTTTGGAATCATACCCAAGAAATTATGGCCAAAACCAGTGTCATGATGCTTTCCCCTATTTTCTTCTAAGAATTTTATCTTTCAGCTCTTCGGATCTTTGGTCCATTTTGAGTTTTTGTATATGCAACTTTCTTCTTTTATAAGATCGTTTTGGTTATTTAGAGTCCCTTGAGATTGCATATGAGTTCTAGGATGGATTTTTCTATTTCTGAACAAAGGTTATTGAGATTTTGATAGGAATGGATTGCATTGAATCTGTAAATTTCTTTGTGTAATATTGATGTCTTAATAATGGGAAGTCTTCCAATATATGAACATGGGATGTGTTTTCTATTATTTGTGTCATTTTAAATTTCTTTCAGCACCATTTTGTGGTTTTTAATATACAAGATTTCTGCCTTTTTGGTTGAGTGTATTCCTGTGCATTGTATTCTTTTAGATGCTACTAGCATTGGAGTTGTTTTCTTAATTTTCCTTTTTGATTGTTCTTAGTATATAGAAGCAGCTTATTTTTGTATGCTGATTTTTGTGTCCTGCAACTTTGCTGAATTTTTAATTTGATTCTAACAGTTGTGTGTGTGTATGTGTGGAATTCTTAGGGTTTTCTACATTTAGGATCCTATCATTGAGCAGAGATAATTTGACTTCTTCCTTTTCCAACAAGATGTCTTTCATATCACTTTTCCTTTATTCCTTCCCTTTCTTCTCCCTTTCCTCTTTCTTCCTCTTTTTTTTCCCTCCTAATGTACTCTTCCCCCTTTCTCCCCCTACCCTGTCCTTTCTGCTCTGACTGGGATTTTCAGTATTGGGTTAAAATAGAAGTGGCAGAAATGGGACTTCAGTTTGCTCCTGATCTTTGAAGAAAAGCTTCCAAATTTTAATGAAGGATGAAGTAAGCACTGTGCTTTTCTTATATTGCTTTCATTATGTTGAAATATTTTCCTTCTATTCCTAATTTGCTAAGTATGTTTCCCATGAAAAAGGGTGGTGAATTTTGTTGTATACTTTTTCTGCATCTGGAGATGATCATATGGTTTTTGTCCATTTTGTTGATTGATTGATTGATTGATTGATTTTTATGTTGTGCCTTCCTTGCATTCCAGGAATAAGTCTAGTCTATAATCTTTTTAATGTGCTGTTGAATTCTCTGTGCTAGTAATTTGTTTTAGGTTCTCAAATCTGTTTTGCACCTGGATAAATGAAGACTCATGGATGATTTTGTAATGAAGCCATACTACATTGTATACTTTTACTCTGTCCTTCACTTCTAAGGAAAATGTATTCAGTGGAATGTAAGCAATAAGTGTTTTTCACTGGATAATTATTACATATTCCAATATTTGTTTGTACCTAATTAATCACAACACGTGATAATTATACTTGGATTCTACATGGTCATTTGTAATCATGACTGTACCTTACAGTGCCATAGGAGATTAAAAACACACACACACAGCATGAGTGAGCATCAGTACTTTTCAAAAAATCTTCAAGTACAGAAATATTTAAAAATTCTGACCTAGATGACCCTGGCTACATATCAGTGTTGTGTAGAATAATTTAAAAAAAGAAAGGCAAATCTACAAGCCTTAATGAAGTGGATCAAATTTTAGTGAAGCAGTTGTGTGATTTTCTTTGTGCAGTCTTTTAAAATTTTTTCCCAGGTTTTTCAGAAGCACAGCTAGGATTTTAACATTGTCTAGAATTTTCTCAGCCACAGAAGAGGATATTTAGCAAGAGCTCTAAATCTAAACTTTCTGTTATGTGAGCTGAAAGGAGAGCCATTTGTTTTTTATATTAGGTATACAAAAGCCAAGTTGTTCTCTTCTGACCATCAAGGAAATTGACATGGGTGCCTATCCAAGTAGAGATCCATCTTATTTCTGTATGGGGTTGCAGTGATAATGGGGTAGGCAGGACCAAATTTTTTCATAGGCTGATGTGCTCCTATGTCCAAACAGGTCTTCTTTTTACATCTCAGTGTTTAGCATAAAGTGTGGTGGAGGTGACTGACCTTAGTTTGGTGTTTTCAGAAGGCAGAAATTACTAGTCATTCACTTATATCACAAGAGAACCTTCATATGCAGTATGAATTGAAACATCTAGTTCTTCCTAGGTGAGTATATTAGTCTGGTAGGGATATCATAAGAAAATGCCACAGACTGGGTAGCCTAAACAGTAGAAACTTATTTTTTCACATTTCTGGAGGCTGGAAGTATAAGATCAAGACATTGTCAGCTTTAGTTTATCTTCACACCTGTCTCCTTGACTTGCCCTCTCTCAGTCTTTACATGACCCTTTTTCTCTGGGCTTGCTTATCCTCAGTGTCTGTGTTCATGTCTAGTCTCTTATAAGGACTTTGGTTATATTGGATTAGGGACCACTCTAATGGCTTCATTTTAACTTTATTATTTCTGTAAAGGTCCTCTTCCAATAAGGTCACATATTGAGGTATTGGTGGGGGTGGAGGGGGTGTCAGGGCTTCAACATGAATTTTGGGTGAGTACCATTGAATTTGTATTGAGTTAGTACAGAATGTTCTCCGCTATAACTGAATGATTTAATGGATTGAATTCAATTATTTGGAATCATTCATCAGATTCTGCTTACTAAAGAATATAACTGCCAAAGATGATGATGACTTTGATTTTCATAGTCAATGTTTATTTAACTACAACTTGAGAATGTAGTTACATGATGTAATGTATTGATTAGATTTGAGATTTTTGATTTTCTGTGACGATAAACATGTATCTATTTATCATTATATCTGAGAGATATACTTAAAATAATCCAGGAAAAGAGTCATAAATCTGGGAGGGAGTTTTAGCATATAGCCTTATTTTATATCACTTGTGGTATAATTTTGAGGGAGAGTGCTGGGGGAGTTAATCTAGGGCCTTAAGCATGCTAAGAATGCACTTCTATCACTGAGCTGCAACTCAGGCCCCACAAATGTCTTAAAAATTCATTCTGATCCTGTCATTACGATATTGAAAGAAACAGTAAATGTTTGTACTATCAAAATTATACAGTTCAATCAGTATATAGTCATTGCTTATACACCACAAAGCTAATGATAGAGCAATAAGTGTTGCAGAGATTTAAATTATTCTTAAAAGGTAGTAATGGTTAGTATTAGAATCATTGTCTAAAGTCTGCTTGTTTCTCACATATCAGATTAAACTGAGAGACCCACTCCTCAAACTAAAATATAATAAGAATACTTATATAAAGTTTGAAAGGAAATTACCAAATTAAAAAAATTTGTGAGTTTTTTATTTGAGCAGAAATAAGTTGCCTTTTTCTCAGCAGTATACTATATTTTGGTATCCTGTTGTAAATTATATCACACATAGCCTTTTAAGTTTCTAGTACATACCAGTTTATTTATATACTTAAGAAATTTGGTAAATCTTATAACAACTTAAAAGTAATTGTTGATGAGGGATGTGAGTAGTTATGACTTGTGTGTGTATACTTTATTAGGATAAGGTTTGTAATATCAAATCATATTATTTTCCATACACTTTCAAATTGATTGCATAATCGAATGTTAAAATAAGCTTGCATCTTTTGTGCACATACTGGTGGCTAGAGAGGTGCTACCTACAAATAGGCAGTATATCTGATGAAAGCAGTTGGAGTTAATAAAAGGAAAGCTTTAATTCCTGTAATTGATTGCAGTCCTTATTGTTCATTTATAGTTAGCTTATTTTTTGTGTCCCTTCCTTTAGGTCATATGTCACTTTTTCATCACTCAGCACAGTAAATACATTGGAAGACATGGCTCCTTTTCTTGTGGAACCATGGAGAGGATTTTTCTAGGAATTTACGTTCTTTGGAAGAAATACATTAATCAGTAGTCATTAGTTGAATATTTGAAAGATAGCTCTGAAAGGAACAATTCTGCAAAAGCATATGACAAAGAACTTGACAGAGTACATTGAGAAAGGTTTCCCATAAATGACCTTGAGCACTGATCTAAAGAGAGATTATAAGTTAAAGTTACTGGATTTGTGTGATGCAAGGCTAAAGAGAAGAGAATAGAGGATTCCAAATCAAGTAAACTGCCTATACAGAGGTCATGTGGTGAGAAGGTACATGTTTGGGGAATCTGAGAGAAGACCAGTGTGTTGGATCACTAAGGACTGGTGGAAGGAAAGTGTGATATCAGAGTGGAGAGGTAGGCCAGGCCCAGCACAGCTGTTTCAGCTGGTTGTGATGGATTTGGGACTATGTTTTGAGAGAGGAAACTGTTTTCACAGAAGAGTGATGAACTTGCATAGTTCACCTCAGTGGTATGAGAATGATTAGAAAGGGACTAGTAGATTCCATTTGGAAATCTGAGATGCTTTTAAAGATTCTTTCTACTATTATAATGCACAAAATATTAGCTACTAATTACGTTCACAGTAGATACTATTTAGATGCCAAAGGCATATCAGTGAACAAAACATGTCTCTGCCCTCTAGAAGCTTACTTTGCAGTCAGTGGAGGGGGGGGGGATCAAATAACTGTGTAATGTGTCAGGTATTAGTGAGAACACACCTTTTTTTGTATACTATGAAGAAAAATATAAGCAGAGAGGAGAATAGAGGTTACTGAGTGTGCTATTTTCTTTAGAATGCTCTAGGAAGAACTGTGAAGGAGATAATTAGACTTGAGTGTGAAGTAACTGATTGATGCATATATTGAAGGTAGAACTTCATGTAGAAAACATTAAGAGCAAAGTACCTGGGGCATGGTCAAGGAATAGCAAGGAGGTTGATGTGAGTATAGTGAGAAAAAGAACAGTAGGAGATGAAGTATAGGACTAAGTATATTATAATTGGATTAAGCAAACTATATGACACTTATTAATTTATATTTATAGTTTTATATTAAATTTGTCATTTCTTTTGCTGGTAGTACTTTTTGAAATTAAAGTAATATTCTATGGGGCTGGGGTTGTGTAGCTCAGTGGTAGAGTGCTTGCCTAGCATGTGTGAGGCACTGGGTTTGATTCTCAGCACCACATATAAATAAATTAAAGAAAGACCCATCTACAACTTAAAAAATACTTTAAAAATAATGTGATTTAAACAACCTTTAAATTTTTTTTCTTTTTTTCTTTTTTTAGTTGCAGATGGACACAACGCCTTCATTTATTTATTTATTTACTTATTTGATACCATAGATTGAACTCAGGTACTCGACCACTGAGCCACATCCCCAGCCCTATTTTGTGTTTTTATGTAGAGACAGAGTCTCACTGAGTTGCTTAGCGCCTTGCCATTATTGAGGCTGGCTTTGAACTCGAGCTTCTCCTGTCTCAGCCTCCCAAACTGCTGGGATTACAGGCGTGCGCCACTGCGCCCTGCTTTATTTATGTATTTATTTTTTATGTGGTGCTGAGAATCAAACCCAGTGCCTCACACATGCTAGTCAAATGCTCTCCCACTGAGCCACAATCCCAGCCCTGCTTTAAACAACTTTAAGGATCTTTTTGTCTTCTTTTTAGTTTAAAAAAATGTACTCTTTTCCCAAAATTTCAAATATAGAATGTAGTATTCTGGGTGGATGTGTATCTCCCCCTCCTCAAATTTCTATGTTAAAATCTCAGGTCCCCACTTCCCAGAGGATGACCTTATTTGGAGATAGGGTCTTTACAAAAGTAAATCAAGGTACAATGAGGTAATAAGGATGATTCCTAATCCAGTTCTGACTGGTATTCTTTTAAAAATATTTTCTACTAATAAAAATGTTATAGATACTAGTGAGGTTCATTTTGACATTTATAAATGTATGTAACAAAATTTGCTCCATTTAAGTTCCCATTACTTCCTTTTCCCCTCCTCCGTACCCTCCCCTAGTATTCTTACAAAGTGGGAAAATTGAGCCAGCCTCGGTGGTGCATGCCTGTAATCTCAGCACTTTGGGAGGCTGAGACAGGAGAATCATGAGTTCAAAGCCAGCCTCAGCAATGGTGAGGCGCTAAGCAACTCAGTGAGACCCTGTCTCTACATAAAACACAAAATAGGGCTGGGGATGTGGCTCCGTGGTTGAGTGCCCCTGAGTTCAATCCCTGGTACCAAAAAAACAAAAAACAAAAAAACCCCACCAAAATAAAGTAGGGAAATTTGAACACCAAGATACAGAAGGAAGAATTGAAGAGACACAGGAAATGGATGGTCTTTTACAAGCCAAGGAGAGACCTGGAATAGATCTTTCCCTCACAACCCTCAGAACGAACCAACCCTTACTGACACCTTTATCTTGGATTTCTAGCATCCGGATTTGTGAGGCACTAATTTCTGTTGTTTAGGTCACCCAGTGTGCAGTACTTTGTTACAACATTCCTAGCAGACTAATACAGGTATTGATTAAAGAGCACAAGTCCCCCCGCCCCCACTTGCTCTCTCATCATACTTTCCTTGTATTTAACAAGAGTAACATTATTAGAAACCTTTTAGATCTTTTACTCTGTGTGCTTCATTGGTTTTTCTAAAGTAATACATGTTTTTTAGGGAAATATGGATTTCAAAAGTAACAAGCAACAGTAAGTCAATTCTATAGCTTTATATTCATAATTCTTTGCCTTCCAAGAAAATGTTAACTTTCAAACTATAACAAGATAACACGTTTTCCACAAACAAGCAAAAAAGACCTCTAAGGTTGTTTCTAAACTTTTACCAAGATTATAAGATTTTCCCATTTCAATATAATATCCCAGTATAACCTTTTCTTTTACTTCTGGGTGGTATTTTAGAAAAAGAATTTGCGACCACTTGGTGGCACTACATGGCTTAAAAACAAGGTAGATTGCTGTTAACTGTTCTCTGTTAAACATAAATGATTAAATTCAGAGGGAATCTGTTTGTTATGAACAACTTGGTATTGTGTTTGATTCTTGTTTTGTAAATAAAATAATTATTGGTATTATAAAATAGGG
The DNA here is from genome assembly GCA_004024805.1 of Geosciurus inauris. NCBI lineage: Eukaryota > Metazoa > Chordata > Mammalia > Rodentia > Sciuridae > Geosciurus > Geosciurus inauris. The sequence goes on along the minus strand of PVHX01004278.1, from coordinate 35,209 downwards.
TTTATTAAAATGTCATGGAATATACAAATGTAATCCAGGGCTTAGTTGGCTGGGTAGGGAAGTTTATAAATTTTTGATAGAAACCTTTAGTTCAGTGTCATTTATCATTCTGTCTTAATCCTCTTCTTAGTCTAAATTTGAGAAAAATACTTTTAATATTAGAAACAAACACCATCAGCTTTTCTTTAATATCAATTAGCAGTTTTCAAGGTATGTATTTTATTTTCTCTTATATAGAGTTAAGAAACTGAGTTTTTTTCAGGTGATTAAGGTAAATAAATCATTAGGAAAACAAAATTTAAATATATTTACTTATGCCTTCCTGTAGCATGTTAAAAACTCTCAAGGAATTCTTTAAGATCTTTTATTCTTTTATTTAATTAGACAAATGAACTTGAAGTGTAAGAAGTAAAAATATTATCATTTTTTAGACATGATTTTTACTTCCAAACAATTGATGAAAATGCCATAATAAAGTTTAATATGTTGTTTTCTAGGTTGTGTTTATAGCATATAAAATATAGTGCTTCGTGTAATTTTAAAAATTGAAATATAGCACGTAGGGAAGTGCTCAAAGTGCAAATACATAGCTCAGTGAATCACCAAAAAGTAAACACTCCATGACCACCATAGATAAATAGAATGCTGCTAGCAAGAAAGAATCCCCATTTCTTTTCCCAATCACTATCCCTTTACACTTTTCCAAAGTAGCCACTAGCTCAACTTCAAAGAATATAACCTTTTTGAAGTTTATATATATAAAAGTCTATTTATACTGAGGTGGTGGTATTATTATTATTATTATTACCACCACTGAGACTTACACGAAGGTATTATTTTGTCTCTGGCTTATTCAATATTTTGGGAGATTTGTGAATATTGTCATGTAAATATATTTTACTTGTGTTACTTTATCATGGTGTATCTTTTTACTGTAGGACTTTTGGATCAATCAGTGCTGTCATAAACATTCTTCAACATGTTTTTTGTGCATATTACAGTTTGGATCTGGAATATCCCCCAAAGGCTTGTGTGTTGAAGGCTTAGTCCCTAGGCAGCAGCGTTCAGAGGTGAGGCTTTTGGGAAGTGATTGGACCATTAGAGCTCTAACCTCATCAGTGGATTAATCTATTCATAATTTGATGGTACTATTAGGAAGTACTAGAAACTTTAGAAGGTGGGGCCTAGTTGGAGAAAGCGGGTCCTTGAGAACTAACCATATCTTGTTGCAAGCCTGTCTTTCTCTTTGCTTCCAGGCCACTGTTGAGTGAGCAACTCTATTATATTACCCATTCCCTGCCATGATGTTCTGTGCCTCAACAAAGCCTCAGTGTGACAGGGCCAACTGACCATGCACTGAAACCCCCAAAACCAGGACCCAAAATACCTTTCCTCCTCTAAATAGTTTTTCTTAGGTATTTGTCACAGTTATGAAAAGCTAACACAATGCCATTTGAAACATTTATATTGTTTATTTACCAAGAGTAGAATCTGGGTCATTGGTGTATGTGTGTTCAAATTTAGAAGATAACAAAAATTATTTTCAAAGTGGTTGTATGATATCAACAGTATAGACAGTTTCTTCTGTCATATATCCTCACAAGTGCTTGGTATTAATAGCCTCTTTTATTTTTACCCTTCTGGAGAATGGGTTTTCCTGATTCCAAATTAAATTGAGCACTTCTTAATAAATGTGTTGGTTTTTTTAAAATTGAATTTTCTCTTTTTTTCAATTGGGTTTTCTATCCTTTTCTTTTTGTTTTTAGGATCTCTGATATATTCTAAATGTAAGCTCTTTGTTGGTTGCATTTGTTAGAAAAATACATCCGCTTTGGCTGACACTCTTAAATGTTTTGTTGAAAGGAATGCCTGATTTTTGTGTAGTCCAGTTTATCATTGTTTATAGTCACTATGTCTTGTATCCCATTTGAGAAGTTTTACCCTGCTCCAATGATGTAAAAGTACTCTTAAGTTTTTTATTATTTTTTTATTTTAAGAACAGTAGTTCTCAACTAGAGGCAATTCTCCCATCTCTCATTTCATATCTCCCACCCCCTGGTTGGGACATTTGACAGTGTTTGGAAACATTTCATAACTGAGTGGACGTAGTTCTAAAATCTATGGGCTAGGATGCTGCTAAATATCTTACAATGTACAGAATGCAAAGCATCCTATAGTGCACAAAACAGTTATATAGCCAGTGTCACTAGTGTTAATGTAGAGAAATGTTATCCTAGAAGCTTTTTTTTTTAAACTTTGAAGCATAAAGGCCACCTTTTCTTTTTTCCTGTGAATATACATTTATATACCATTTTATTGTAAAGATTGTCTCCTTATTACTGTACAGTATCACCTTTGTCTTAAGTGATCTTACTTGTACACATATGGATTTGTTTCTGGACTCTGCCTCCCTCCATTGGTCCACTTTATCTATTCTTCCATCAGTATCACAGTATTTTAATTATTCTGCTATTATAATAAGTCTTTATATCCAAGAAGGCAGGTTCTCCCCTCTTAATTCATTTTGGTCATTTGCATTTTCATAAATGTTTAGTTATTATCAGTTGGGTTTTTTTTTTGGGGGGGGGGGGGATGTGGTTTACCAGGGATTGAACTTAGGGGCACTTGACCACTGAGCCACATCCCAGCCCTATTTTGTATTTTATTTAGAGACGGGATGTCAATGAGTTGCTTAGCGCCTCGTTTTTGCTAAGGCTGGCTTTGAAATCATGATCCTCCTGTCTCAGCCTCCCAAGCCACTGCTATAATTACAGTGAATTAATCCCTAATATGATTAACTGAATGGTAACTGGAGGCAGGTCTCCTGTGGCTGAAGGAAGTGGTTAATTGGGGGTGTGGCTATGGGGGTACATATTTGTATCTGGTGAGAAGAGTCTCACTCTCTCCTTCGGGATCATCATGTGTGCTCTTTCCTGCCACACTGTTGCACCTCTTTTGGAGCCACTGGGGAATGGAGCCTACTATATGTGGATTGAGACCTCTGAAACTGAGCTCTAAGTAAACTTTTCCTTCCTACTGTTGTTTGGGTTGGATCCTTTTAGTCACAGCAGCAAAAAGCCAACTAAAACAATGAATAACACAATTTTGTGAAAAATATACTTTGTAGAAGAAAATTTAGTGAGAAGAATAGAATTGCTTTGCATTTAAAAAGTCTTCCATTAAAAATATTCAAGATATCTAGATATTAGCTTCTATTTTAATCTGTTGAGATAGCCACTGGCAAACTTTATTATATATTTGTGATTAAATGAGAAAGAAAAAGGCAAATAAGGTGTTGATATTACTATGAAAATAGTTTGGATATTTGAGGATCCCCTTTGCATGGTTGTCCCAGCACTATTTATTCAAAAGACTTCTTTCCCCACCAAAAAGTCTTGGTGCCTTTGTTGAAAATCAGTTCATCCTATACGATTGGGTTTATTTCTGGTCTCTCAAATCTGTTCCATTATTTTATGTGTCTGTCTTTCTGCCAGTACCACACTTATTGCTGTAATTTTGTATTAAGTTTTAGAATTAGGAATTATAAGTCTTCCTAATTTGTTTCTATTCAGTGTTATTTTTGTCATACAGAGCACCTTGTAGTTCTACATAAATTGAGGATCAGCTTTTTCATTTCTGCAAAAAGGCCTTTAGAATTTCACTAGGGAGTCAGGCGTGGTGGCACACGCCTGTAATCCCAGCTGCTCTGCATACTGAGGCAGGAGGATCGTGAGTTCAGAGCCAGCCTCAGCAAAAGCGATGCACTAAGCAACTCAGTGAGACCCTGTCTCTAAGTAAAATACAAAGAACAAACAAAGAAAAACAGAAAATAGGGCTGGGGATGTGGCTCAGTGGTCAAATGCCCCTGATTTCCATCCCTAGTACCAAAAATAAAAACTAAAAAAATAAAAAATTCTGCTAGAGATTACATTGTAATCACTTTGAGGAATTTTGCCATCCTAACAATATTAAGTCTTCATATCCATGAATATTATGTTTTAAATATCAAGTGTCCCCAAGAACCTTGTGTGGGAGACAATGCAGGAATGTTCATTTGTGAAGTGACTGGATTATAAGAGCTACAATTCATTCAGTGGATTAACTGGGTGGTAAATGTAGGCAAGTAGGGTGTTGCTGGAGGAAGTAGGTTACTGGGGGCATGCCTTTGAAGTTTATATTTTGTCCCTAGAGAGCAGAGTTCTCTCTCTGTTTCTTGATTGCCATGTCCTGAACTACTTTCGTCTGTTACACCCTTGTGCCATATTGTTCTGCCTTATCTCTATATTGGTCTGTAATTTTCTTTCAGTTTCTTTGTCTGGCTTTGGTATTAGTGTAACGCTGGTCTCATAGAAAGTATTAGGAAACACGCCCTCTTCTTCCATAGAATTCACCAGTGAAACCATCTGGTCCTGGACTTTGCTTTGAGCAAGGTTTTTGATTATTAATTCAATTTCTTTATTTGTTGGAGGTCTGTTTAGAGTTTCTTTTTCTTCTTGAGCTACTTTGGTAGTTTGTGTGTTTCTAGGAATTTTCTCAATTATCTAACTTGTTGATGTTTGGTTCATAATAATCTCTTATAATCTTTAATTTCTTTAAAGTCTACAGTAATGCTTCCATTTTTGCTTTCTGATTTGTTATTTGCAGTCTTTCTTACTCAGTTTCTTTGTCAATTTTGTTTATCTTTTCAAGGAACCAATTTCTTATTTCATTGATTCTATTTTTAAATTTATTTTAAAACTGATAAAACAAATCATGCATGTATATGTACACATTGTATAGTGTTTAATTTGGATTAAACAAATCTACTCAAGTGTGTCATTTCTTTATGGTGAAAACATTCAGAATCCTTTCTTCTAGCGTTGTGTTTCTATGACCAAAAGCTAACAAGAACAACTTAGATGAGGAAAAGTTTATTTGGGGCTCACAGTTTTACAGATCGCAGTCTATAGATGGACACTCCATTGCTGTGGGCCAAAGGTTAGGTGGTAGGTATATCATGGTGGAAGAGCCCCCTGGAGGCAAAAAGCTCACCTCATGGTGAACAAGAAGCAGAGAGAGAAGTGAGGGGAAGTGGCTGCACAGAAAACACATGCCCTTTCAGGGCACGACCCAGTAACCCACCTTCAGCCATGCCTAACTTACCTATACTTATGACCCAGCCAGTCCATTCAAACTAGGATGTTATCTTTTATCTTTTTGATAATACTTATTCTTACTGGAGTGAGATGGTGCACCTTCATTATGGTTTTGATTTGCATTTCCCTAATGTGATGGTGAGTGGTTTTTCATGACCTATTGACCATTATATGTGTCTTGGATAAATGTCTCCCATTTTAAAATTGGGTTATTTTTTTGTTTTACTAAATATTTTAGTACCTTATATAATGATTATTAGCTGTGCAGAAGTTTTTTAGTTTGATGTAATCCCATTTGTCTCTTTTTGCCTTTGTCTCTCTCTGCCTCTTTTTGATCTTACCCCAAAATTCCTTGTCTATTCCAGTGTCTTGAAGCATTACCCTGATGCTTTCTTCTAGTAGTTTGATAGTTTTACATTTTACATCTAAGTCTTTAATCCATTTTTAGTTGATTTTTATAGTTGGTGAGAAGATACTCTTTTTCTAATCTCTCATGTAAATCTGCTCTAATGTTTAGTATTTCCTTCTTTCTCTTCTGTTGGTTTTGGGGTTAGTTTGTTCTTCTTTTTATAATTTTGTAAGGTGTAATGTTGTTGATTTGAGATGTTCTTTTTAAAAAATGCAGGTTTTATAGCTATAGTTTTTCCTTTTACGTACTGCTTTTGCTGCAGTACATGTTTTGGTATAATAGGTTTTTGTTTGCATTCTCAGTATTTGCCATCCTGCTAAGTCTTATTTGTGGGGAAGGTAAAATGAAGCTTGGTGACCTTCTTGTTTCTGAATGATAATTCTAAGACTGACACGTGAGGTGGGATGGGTGACAAAGAGAGAAATGAAAGTATAGAGTAGCGGGGACAGATAGACAAACACTGGAATCTTGCCTGGAGTTGTTTCTCAATGAACTAAGACTGTGTAGCCTTCAAATTTTCATATTTGCTTTGTTACATAATATTCTACCTAATGAACTCTGTGTTCTCAAACCTTCTTTTATTTGGTTCCTCAAAGGTTTTTATGCACTAAAAATTGCACAAAGATTCTAAGTGGCATGCTTCTTAACCCTTGAGATATCTACTTAACAAGATAGACAAAGATCTATGTCTTTGAAATTCTAGTTTTAGAGGAGGGATACACAGACACCATATTAAGCATATTACATATTACATAGTGTGTTAAAAGTGTTAGGAAGGGAAAAAGGGATCACCTAGGTTAAGAGGATATAAGAATGCCAGAAGGTTAGAGAAGGCAAGGAAGTTTGGGTGTAACTTGAAATAGAATGATTCAGGTGTAGGCATCATTCAGAATATGATTCAGCAAAAACTGGAATGAGATGAGAGAGTTTGCAATGAGAAACCTGGGTGGAAGAAAGCAAGGAATACAAAGAAAAGCCGTTGTGGGTACAATAGAATAAATGAGCATGGGAGAGAAGAAAATGTGGTCAGAAAGTTACAGGAAGTATTTTTATAAGGTTTGATAAGCTATTATAGGATTTGTTTCCCCTCTGAGGAAAACAGAAAGCTGTTGCAGGGTTTTGAGGGACATGATCTAAGATTTAAGAGGACCACTTGGGTTGCTCTGTTGAGAACAGGGTAAGCAGGACAAGGTGTGTGAGATTAGGAAGCTGTTGAAATAATACAGGGGAGAGATATTAGTAGATTATAGAGATAATGGTAGATAGCAGTGGTGAGAAATGATTAAATTCTGTATGTATTTTGAAGATGACATATGGTTTGAATATGAATTATGAGAAAAGGAGAATAATGAAGATGGCTCTAACGTTATTGGCCTGAACAACTAATGTAGATGAAGAAAGCTTACAACTTTGTGAAACTTTGGTAAAGTAAGAAGGATGGTCTTTAAAGGTAAGGGGTGCATAAGGAGAATCAGTAACTTATTACAAATGAAACATACAGATGGACTTTAGGATAAATAGTACGTAAAGAAGTTGAGGAACTAGAAATTGTCATTCATACTTGTATACTATTTGGGAAATATCTCTGTACTTACAGGAATATACAAACCCCAGTTTGAAGACCACTATATTTAATAAACTTCATTATGTTATCAAAATCATCTTCATTCTTATTTTTTAAATAAGTCTGATTTGTTAACCTATGGGAATAGTGCTTAAAGCCCCTGTGGCTCTTGATTTGTCAGTTTCTCCTTGTAGAAGTTTTGATTATTTATATTTGTATATTTTGTAGCCATTTTGTTATATGCAGAGAGGTTCATGAATATTTTATTTTCATGGTGGATTATATACTTCTATAAATAGATAATATTCATCTTTAACAGGGTTACTGTTTTTTCAACTTCTATTTGATTTTTGTGACAGAGACATCTTTCTTTGTATTAAATTTGCCTAGCTAATCTTTCCATGATCTTATTTAAGCCTCTATTCTTGAAACTTACAAACAACATAGAGCAGACTTCAAAACAAATCTGAACGACTTTTGCTTAATAAATGAACTTTTCACATCTGTGGTGAATGCTGATATGTTTGAACTTTTTTTTGTCTTCTTAATTTTTTTCTTTTTGCTATGTTCCTTTTCAACTTTATATTTTTATTGGATTCATCAAATTTTCTTCCATTTTTTTCTTCTGTAGATTTGAAATTATGTCTGAAATCATTGTTTTAGTTGATTGCCCTTACATTTTAACATGTTTAAAGATTTAAAGATTTTTTTAAAAACAGTATGAATTAGTGTAACCACCAATGTTGAAATTTTTTTGATATCTCAGTTCCTAGATTTTTTTAAGTTCTGTATTCTTTTTCTAGATGAATCATTTTTAAATAATTAGTAACAATTATTAGATTTAGTTTAGTGTTTTCTGATTCTTGTGTCTTTCTTTTTGGTGTATTCATTTATCTCTATACTTGAATATCTGCAAGAGCAACTCTTGTCATGTGTTAATAGTAAACCTTTAGAATCTTGCTTGTCTTCTTGTTATGCTTGAATGCTAGCTTAGATTGTTACTGAGCTCCGGGTTGAGGAGTATTTGTTTCATTGTATTGGTAAAAATGATAAGACTGAGGAACATGCCCTTTTATATGTTGGAGGTAGATATGCAAATTGCTGCAAATTTGCCAAAATGATTTCAAAGCACATTTTAAACTAAAAAATACACTATAAGGCTATCTATATAAAGGTATTTATTATAGCATGTGTATAGTTTCATTTCTCTAAAGATAAACACAAATACATATGTTTACATGTTTGATTGCAAAAGCAAAGAAATAGGATTAACCAGATTATTAACATTGGTAACTAAAGTGGGAGAGAGTCTGGAGAATGTGGAGTTTACAACAAATATGTTGTTTTATAATTTTTTCAGGCAAAATTTTTAAAAACTATTTTCCCTCAAAAATTTGAAGATGAATTTGTATTCTTATTCCTTTGTAGGTGGCTTGAGTTTGTTTCCTGAAAATGTATAGAATTTTTCCTCTCTTTTCTGAAATTTCCCTAGACTTCCTAATTTGGAGATTTTTGTTTCCTGAGCTCTTACATTTTTTTCCCCTTATTGTGTCTTCTCCATTCTCTTGCTTCAGTAATTCGTACTCCTTGTAATTTGTGGGTCTGTTCTCTGTGTCTTACATTTTTGCTTACTTTTTAACCCTTTTCTATCTTTTTATAAACGATCTTTGTTCTGAAAGAATGCTTCAGTTCATTTCAGCTACATCCACTCTGCTCTTCTTCCTTCGTTGTTGTTATTACTATTAGTAAATTTTCATTTCAAGGTGTTTATTATTCTCCTCTCAAAAGTAGATTATATTTCTTTACTTAAAACATACCAACCAGCAGTGTGGCACACATGTGTAAGCCCAACAATTTGGGAGGCCAAGACAAGATTATAAATTTAAGGCTAAACCTCAGCAATTTAGGCAGACCCTCAGAAACCTAGTGAGAATCCTGTCTCAAATAGAAACTAAAGGGCTGGGCATATAGCTCAGTTGGTAGAGGGCTTACGGCGCACACACAGGACTCTGGGTTCAATTTCCAGCACCACACACACACAAAAAAACTACGATGGGTTGGGGATATAAGTCAGTGAAGTTCACCTGGTTCAATCCCCAGTGCCACAAAAAATTAAGAAAAACACACCAACTTATTTTATTTTATTTTTTGGTACTGGGGATTGAACTTGGGGATACTCGACCACTGAGCCACATCCCCAGCCCTATTTTGTGTTTTATGTAGAGACAGGGTCTCACTGAGTTGCTTAGTGCCTCCCCGTTGCTGAGGCTGGCTTTGAACTCGCGATTCTCCTGTCTCAGCCTCCCAAAGTGCTGGGATTACAGGCTTGAGCCACCGCGCCCAGCACCAACTTATACCTGAAGCTATTAAATGCATACTTCCTTGTTTTATTCTTCTAGTGATTAATTAATCTTACGATTTTTACACATTTAAATTTTTGTATTTCAGTTACTATTAGAAATTAATAAGAGTATCCATAACCTCATTGTTGTGTAAATAATACACTCATAGCACACTAACTTCAACCATTTTCAGATACTTCCCAACCTTTTTGAAAAATATTTGAGATGGTAGAGATTTTTGTATGCTCTCACTCTTGAATATTATTGGTCTCTGTATATGATTCTAGGATCGAAATAATATTTAATCCGAACTTTGAAGTTATTAACTCTTTTGACTGTATAGTCTTGATGATGAAAATCTAATGCTATTTTGATTCATATTCTTCTGTATAAAACCTGCTTTTAGTTTTCTTTCTTTTTGGGAGGGAATTTGTTTTATTTTAGATTGACATTTCTGTTCTTTCTAGGAACCCTTGATTTTTATCTGTACTTGATTTTATCTGTGTCTTTATCTGACATGGTATATCTTTCTCTTATAGTCTATCTGATTTAATTTTCTTATAATTTAATTGGAAAGGGAAGTTGAAATTCGAATTCTTGATGGACCCTAAGGAATCAAATTCTTAAATCTTAAGTGGCTAATTCATATTATTTTCCCTAGAGTACAAAGTTCCCTTTATTAGCTTACTGAATATTATTTCACTGAAACTGTGCTCTGATTCTGTATCTCTTTAGCTTCTATTTATCCTGTTTATTATGCCCTGGGAGTAGTTAAGGTCCCATGTAGCACCTCCCAGAATAAATTCTGTTCTAAGGATAGCCTTTACCTAGTCATCCAGCATATTTCTGGGGAGCTAGAGTATTCTGGCTGTAGCTCTAGGTCTTTGCCTCCTCAATAAATTTAGACATAGGAGTAGTACACCAATCATTGTCATTGTTTTTATAAATGAAACAAGTTAATGGTATATATGTCATAAGGAATTAGCATTTATGATTCATTACCAAATGCTAGGCCCTGTGCTACATGTTTTATGTATATTGTCTTATTTAATCCTCACAATTTTGTAAGTAGGTGTCATCCCTCTTTTACTGATGAAGCAACTAAAGTTAGAGTAACTGCTCTAAGGTAGAAATTGCAGAGGTCTTTTTTCAAACTTAATTCTGTGTGTCTCCAAAGTCTCCAAAGGAGTGGTTTTCTTGGCACTGTGCTATAAAATTTAGCTAAAGTCCTTTCTTTTCCGTGAGTCTTTTCTTGGCCATGGTCTTTTATAGGGCCTTCTACTTTTGAAGTATACAATCTGTATTACTGGTGATATAATGTATTATTGTTGTTGTTCTTTTTAGTTATACATGACAGTAGAGTATATTTTGACATATCTATATAAACATGGAGTATATCTTATTCTAATTAGGATCCCAGTCTTGTGGTTACACATGATGTGAAGATTCACCGTGGTGTATTCACATATGTACATGGGAAAGTTAAGTCAGATTCATTCCAATTCCTATTCCTATTCCTGTTCTCCCATTGATAGCAGTTTTCTGTATGTGTGTGACCTGTGCAGGCTTCCCTAGTTATGTAGCAGTACAGTGAAAAAAGGAAAACAAAAAACCAGCAATACCAGCCAGGCTCAATGGCACACACCTGTAATCCCAGCACTTTGGGAGGCTGAGACAGGAGAATCTTGAGTTCAAAGCCAGCCTCAGCAACAGTGAGGTGCTATGCAATTCAGTGAGACCCTGTCTCTACATAAAACACAAAATAGGGCTGGGGATGTGGCTCAGTGGTCCAGTACCCCTGAGTTCAATCCCCAGTACCCCCCTCCCCCCGCCAAAAACAGCAATACCTACTGATATTAGTATTAAGAATAATTAAAAATTTCCCCGAAGTGTCAGTTATCTATATGCTTTATTCTTTATAAAATAATAATGTCCTTTTAATCACATTTTGGTTTCATGGATTGGGTAGGTTGAAAATCATGCACTTGGTAGGCATCTTATGGTTTAAAATTCCCATTCTTCACCGTGATTTTTATTCTTCCTTCATGTAGGTAGACCTGAAGGAAATTCTTTTAAATTGTAATAATTTGAATAGAACTATACATTTGATTATTAATAGGAATATGTTTTTAAATAAATACTGCATAGTTCTCTGTAAATTTTAGTGAACTTCTGTAATTACTAAAGTTTACAACAAATGTCTCTTCTACATCTTGTAAATGAAACAAGATTTTGAGCACGTAGTAAGTAAAAACTTGTTAGCAGCTCTATTGTAAATCAGAAGAGTAGTAATAGCCAGTTGGTGATTTGTCATCATAAAAATACATTCTTGGGCCAGGGATATAGCTCAGTTGGTAGAATGGTTGCCTCGCGTGCACAAGGCCATGGGTTCAATTCCCAGCAGCGTGCGCGCGCGCACACACACACACAATTCTTTTTTTTTCCCTCTCAATGAGAGAGAAGCATATTAATATTCTTTGTTGGAGGGAAAGTAAATTCCTTGTGTTTGAATTGTTACCATTCTAAATTAGGATACTCATAGAGTAGTGATTACCTTGGTATATTTTTCTTAAAAGCTGATTGGATTTTTAAACTGATTTCAGAAAAACATAAAAAGGTAAGTTGAGTAAATGATTATATCAATAAGCATTCACATTGAATAAAAATATTTTGTGGAAAGCAAAACTTTTCTAGTTTTCAAAGAGAATTTCACTTTCCTATCTGAATATATATAAATTTGAATTTCTATGGTAGAGTTTAGGCTTATATAGTATAGATGAAAGGTTGTATTTATTACAGATTATTATAGAATTAAAGAAGTTTTTAAAAAATAAATCTGAACCTTCCCTTTTTATAACATTAAATTGAAAATTAGTGTAATAATTAATTCGGTGGCTGTCAGAATGTTGAAGTCCTACTTTCCATTAGAGTATAAACAACTTTTTTTGGCGGCGGGGGGGGGGTTTACCAGGGATTGAACTCAGAGACACTTGACCACTGAGCTGCATCTCCAGACCTATTTTGTATTTTATTTAGAGACAAAGTCTCACTGAGTTGCTTAGCTCCTCGCCTTTACTGAGGCTGGCTTTGAACTCGCAGTTCTCCTGCCTCAGCCTCCCTAGCTGCTGGGATTACAGGTATGCACCACTGCCTGGCAACAGCTTTGTATTTTCTAAATGTGATTGATTAATAATGTGGTGGTGGGCTGGGGATGTGGCTCAGTGGTAGAGTGCTTGCCTCCCATGTATGAGGCACTGGGTTCAATCCTCAGCACCACATAAAAAATAAAATTAAAGATATTTAAAAAAAAATAATGTGGTGGAAGAAATGAATTAATGGAATTTTGTGAGAGATTTACTTTATTACAATCTACAAAAGTTTTTAAAATGTATAGTTATTTACATGAAATTTTCAATTTGCTTGATAAATTGTTTTGAGTGTTTATTAGAAGGAAACGAGCATACTTTTTTATGTTCAAGTCATTAAGCTAGACATACACTACTTGCTGATAATGTTCTGTTCTATTGGTCACCTTTTTCCAAAAATGAGTACTTTTTCATCTATACTAACCGTCTTTTAGGGCACAAATAATTTCTTCAGCTATTGTCAGAAATTCTTTTGAAGCCACAGTGTTTGCATTTGTATTCATGACACTAACTTTGATGTGTATACTCTAATGAGCCTTGAACCTGTGGAATCTACATGGGGACAGAAGTTTCATCAGCAGTACTTTGAATATTTTTAGCTTTTAAATTCTTGGAACACATTCCTAATTTTTTTTGAGTAAACATTAGGCAAATAGACATCTGACTTATGCTGATTTTATACTCAAAAACCCTTTGTCATGTTTCTATATTGCTTGTTGATTATTGCCACATATGTAGGCACAGTAATTTTTAATGGCATAATCCTCTTTGCTCTTGGGAATTATTTCTGTTCTCAAGCAGTTCTTTCATATGTATATATAATAATTATATCACCACTTTGAATATTTATTTACCTCTCTTTTTACTTACATGTTTTGTCTTCCTAGGACTTTTAACACACTTCTTTTGTACATATGAGACAGACATAATGGTTTAGTATTTATAATATATCACAAAACTGAACATAAATAACAAACCCGTCATAGACTGAAGAATGCCAAAAGACCCAAAGCAAAATGACAATTTATGTCAGTTATTACTTTGTTGGTGGGGAGCAAAGTTGACACACTACCTCTGGAGTGTAGATTGACTCTTTTTTAGCTAGATTGTTTCCTTTGAAAAAAGTTTCGTCTTTTCCTTTTCATTTTTTAAATTTTGATACCAGGAATTGAACCCAGGGGCACTTAACCACTGTGCTGCATCCCCAGACCTTTTTTATACTTTATTTGGAGACAGAGTCTCACTGAGTTACTTAGGGCCTCGCTAAGTTTCTGAGGCTGTCTTTGAACTCGAGATTCTCCTACCTTAGCCTCCCGAGCAGCTGGGATTTCAGGCATGCTTCACAGTGCCCTGCTCCTTTGAAAGTTTTAAAGTCAATATTTTATTTTAACAGTGAACTGATCCATGTTAATTCTACAAGTATGGTAAAGAATTTGGTCAGTGTGAAAAATACGTAAGTTATTAGTCTTTTTAATTTAAGCACGTATTGTTTTTATTGAAGCATATGTCACTCATCCTATCAAAGGTTAGTTAGATCATTACTGAAATTGTTCTGACTGTATGAAAGTATAAACAACACAGTCAGCATTTGTTCCATGCTTAGTAAGACTTAGCATTCTCCTTTGGTTGAACCTTTTTATTGCCTTGCCTCTTCTATTTGCAGAATTCATTGTTAAGAGCCAGGTGCAGTAGTGCACACCTTTAATCACAGCACGTTGGGAGGCTAAATCAGGAGAATCACAAATTCAAGGCAGCCTCAGCAACAGCAAGGCACTAAGCAACTCTGTGAGACCCTGTCTCTAAATAAAACACAAAAAAATAGGGCTGGGGATGTGGCTTAGTGGTCGAGTACTCCTGAGTTCAATCCTTGGTACAAAAAAAAAAAAATTCATTGTTGACATATTAACTTTTGATTGGTGAAATGTACTTGTATTTTTACAAGTATAGATTCTCATTGTTATAAATTTTGCTAAATTATTTAAGTATGTAATGTAGGTCTGTGCCCCCGTCCCCACCATCATCCTTGAAATTACTTTTATAAAGTTTACCATATGGCAGCAGAATTCTTAAGATGCCCCTTTCTTTTATCCTTCTTTTTTAGTTGTTGATGGACCTTTTAATTTATTTATTTATTTATATGTGGTGCTGAGAATCTAACCCAGTGCCTGACACATGCTAGGCAAGCACTCTACCACTGAGCTACAACCACAACCCCAAGATGTCCTTTTATGTTTAGTATTTAGTATACTTTGCAGTAAAAATTTTCTTGTTACATGTATCTTACTATTTGTAACAGCTGCTTATTGAATAATGAAGGTGGTACATGGCATCAGGAACAGAACCATTCAATAATTTTAATGTTATTTGGTGATATGTAGTAAAATCACATACATAGTTTGTGATGGCAGTGCCACATGCTGTGGACAGTAAAGTACTGTGTGCCCAGTGTATTTTATTTTTCTTTTTGTAATCTCTATCTTTTAGATGTTCAGACTCAATGACTTTTTCTTTTGTAGTGCCAGTAGAAATAAGCATAGGCTATTGATAGTAGTTTTCATGATACAGATACCTCTGTGGCTTCAGTATGTTAGTCATTTAGTGGCATATTTTCATTGCTCAGAAATCAACTAATCAAAGTATGAACATTTATCTGTCACTATACACACAATGTATATGCTTCTAGGAAGCAAAAGTTTCTGAATATGTAATCATGCTTAAAAATATTAAGGAATCAGATTCACTTTTCGGTGGTCCTTTTCACCTTTGTCTGGTTCCTGCTTTCTGAATCTACTGTCAAAAAGCAAAGTAAAGCTTAACACTTCTTTAGCGTGTCTTTGTAGTTCTATAAGCAAAACAAAATATAATTTTCCCCTCTTTCTCATTGCAAACCAAATTGAAAGGTTAACGTGAAGCTTCTTATTTAGCGCACTTACCTAGTTGGAAGTGTCATTATGATTTTCCTTTTCCTAACTCTTAACCATTATGTATGTAAGTATAAATAATACTTAACAAACATTGCCAGAGACGTTATAGGGCAGTATTTGTTTTAAAACAAACCATGCCCTACTGTCATGTAAAACTAAAAAGAACAAATAAAAATTTCAAAAAAAATTTTTTTAAATCCCTGCCATAGAAAACATTAAATTCTTTTTATTATTTTATTTTTCTTACTTGCTGAGCATTTATTTGCATGATAGTTCATGAATTATCAAAATATAACTTAACTTTGTCTTTCAGAATATTAATAATATTTATATAGTTGATTGTTATAAAAGGCTTCATGCAAAGAAAATAAAGGATTATAATGCTACATACATTTGTATAAACTTTTTGTGCTGTGAGGTGATAGACTAGATGTATCAGACTGCAAGCCAGTTTATTAAAAGAATACTATAGTTTTTCCTTTCAAAAATATTTTTGTAACTTTACAAGGAAAAAGTTTACAGGATGTGTGGCAACTTTTTTTTTTTTTTTTTAATACAGTTACTTCATATACAAGCATTCTGTGCTTTGCCAGCAATTTGAAAGGTCTCCATTTAGGGCTAACTATCATTTTTAATTCACCATCCCCATTCTCCAAATATATTCAAGAACCTTAAAAATTTTATGAATGGATGAATAAAGTCAATTAACATGGTGTACATTTGTAAACGGTCTTATGTACATTTCCCAACAGTCTTTTAAAGGCAAAATTGTGACCACATGTATGTATATAATTAAAATTGTTTTTTAATCCTTAAAAAAAAAAAGAATCAATTAGCCAAATATGTTGACACACACCTGTAATCCCAAGAACTTGGGAGGCCGAGGCAAGAGGATCACAAGTTCAAGGCCAGCCTCAAGAACTTAGCAAGACCCTTGACAACTTGGCAAGACCCTGTCTCAAAGAAAAATTAAAAAGGTCTGGGGATGTAGCTCAATAGTAAAGCACCCTTGGTTTCAATCCCCAGTAACCCCCCTCCCCCCCAAAAAAGGAAAAAAGAAATAAAAGGAATCAACAAATTACAAATTAAAGGATTATTTCAGGTAATTGTGAATTTAGAGAATATGTTTACGATCCTATGGTTTAATTCTCACTTCAGTTCTTTTTTTTTTTTTTTTTTTTTTTTTTTTGGTACTGGAGATTGAACTCAGGGGCACTTGACCACCGAGCCACCTCCCCAGCCCTATTTTGTGTTTTATGTAGAGACAGGGTCTCACTGAGTTGCTTAGCGCCTCGCCATTGCTGAGGCTGGCTTTGAACTCAGGATCCTCCTGTTTCAGCCTCCCTAAGTGCTGGGATTACAGGCTTGCGCCACCGCACCCAGCTTCACTTCAGTTGTTAATTCATTATTTCAAGTAGTGTCAAATGCTAGATATCTATGGTATATATTAAAAGGGACCTTAGAAATCATTTTACTAATCTCCAACCTTGTATTCCCCTCTATAACTGCTGAAGCATTCCAATTCACTGTTGTGTAAGGCATCCCTTTGCAGTGGTGAAGGGTTCCCATTTCTAGTTTCCCTTGTTCTTGAGATGAAAACCACATCTTTATGACTTGAACACATTGTGTATTCTCCTTCCTATATGACATTCAAACATTTGAAGATTGTTAATTATATGGGCTAATTGTTAGATTTACCATACTCAGTTGTCTCTTCATTGTATTATATGACAGGATTTTCAGAATTGGCCTCATGCTGGATGCCCTTATAAATGTTTTTAGCGTTTCAGCATGACATGCAGAATAAGACACTACCTATATGTGATACGATGATATAGTATACTGTCTTCTCTTGAGTCGTATACTCAGTGAGATTTAGTGTGCATTTTTGTACATTGTGTTAATAGTATATTTAGGCTTAAATACTGTAGTAATTTAAATGTGATAACTTAATATTTGGCTTGCAATTACAATGACAGTTATGATTGTTTTCTTTTTTGACCCAATCTCATAATACTAACTGAAGTTGTCATGTGTTCTTAAGGATAATTTAAATTAATGTAGCGTTTGTGAAAACCTGACAGATCCTAACTAACTCAGCTACTGGGCAACATTATAATTTACTTGTAGCTGTGTAATATTGTTATTAGTGAACTGAAGTAGAATGAGGGCAGATTGCACCGTTATTTTTTGTGAAATTATACTCCATGACAAAGGTTGGCATTATGTAATAAGTACCCAGAAAATGTTAACCTGCCTGCAACAAATACAATTAATAATGTACATAAAAGAATGAAATTAAGCTAATTTTCTATAAAAAAAGAATTATTCATGAACAGAAAGTGGACAACATAGATTTGATGACAGGAAGGTTGTATCTAATCTGAATTACTGAGTGACCTAGGAAGCTTGCTCAGAGGGATTACAGAATAATTATGTTAATATGCAATTATCACCTCATTTCTTCTGTAGTAACCTCAAGATGTAGTGTAGTGATGGTGTTATAGCAAGTGCTGATAGTTTGCAAAAATACTGATGTTTGAGATTTCTGAGACAATAAGTCTAGCTTCAGGCATATAAGTGATGATCTGTCATCTCTAAGACAGATCTGACCTTTGTACTTTTTTTTTTTAATGCTCACAGTATATAACTAGAGGCAGTTATAGCTGTAGAACTCATTATGATTTTCTGGATACTGAAAATATGTTTTATGTAGATTTTAAATTCCCATTTGCAGCTTTTTAAAAATTGTGTGAATTTTTAAAAGAACGTCTTTAAATTCAAGTAAAAGAAAAATTCTATAATCATTTGATTATAAGAGGAAGGGTTTAGTAATAGTGTCTAAACATTTCAAAAGATCCTAAGTGATATAGCAAATTGAATGTGTTGAATTGAAATTTAGGGGGTCTAAACAACATAATTTATTTTTTTAATTATTAGCTTCCCTTTTTAAAACTTAATGAATAATGCCAATCTTCAAATATATCCCAACTTTGTTATATAACAAACTGGTTTTGATCACTCTGTTATGTATTTTTGGCTATATAAACTAAAAAATAGGTTGAAACGGTGTAAAACTAGTTTATATGTCAAATGCTTTCTTAACCTGGGTGCTACATAATTCTCTGTGAATGTAGGGAGGTAAATATCAAGTTTCTAGATTATTCAATGCAGAGTTTGATGATCTATCATTTTTTATCATATTTCAATGCAACATCTGTGAATCTTGAATACTATTATTAAGAACATTTGTAACATTTTATAATTAGAATATATTCTGAAAATTAAACTAGGAAAATTTTTAGTTGTTTTTAAAATACTAGCTTACCTAGTCATTTTCTAAAAGCATATTTCCTAACCAGTGCAATAGATTTTCAGCATTAGTGTGCTGCTTTATCACTTATCTAAAAAAGTGTAACTACTTTTATTTTTTAGTAGAAGTAATTATTTGTGGGCAATTATGCCATATTTCATTATGTAGATGTGAAGGAAAACTGTTAAAGGCCTAATTTTAAATATTTTAACCATATATAATTTACTTTTCTTGCTGGTTGTTTGTAAACAAAGTTATCTATTGTGCACATATTTTTTCTGTGGTTTTGAGTCAAGCAGTTTGATGTCTTTAGAATGTGAACTTAGGAAAAGCTATTATAAACCCCTTATTCTGGTAATGAGGATGCAGTCTCCAAGCCGACATGATATTCTCATAGTTTGTCACCCTGCTGTTCAGGGGGTACCAATGAAGTTGCTTTAAATGGGAAGCGTCTGTTCCATCTCTGAACCTCTAACACCAGAACAGATGGGTAGAACATAGAACATGGAAGGTTTTACCTCTGAGGTGGTAACAGTGAAGCCACTCATTAACACTGAATTTACCACTTCGTTAGCAACGTTGCTTCCTGTTGAGAAAAACTAATATAGGCTTTCAAATCAACTGAGCATATATTTGTCTACCTCTGTGGTTATAATAAAGAGGAATAGAAATTGTCTTTCAGACTAGTTTTTTTTTTAAACTGTCATTAATTTCAGATGTTTGATATTGTTACTATTGAGGCATTTTACTTTTTCTGTCTTATTTAATGAGAAATATCAAGCACGGTTAATAGTGTAGCATCAAAGCTTGCTTTTCTTTTCATTGACATTTGCACACTACTTCTAACACATGTTTATGTGCTGCCCATTTTTAACTTCTGTGTTTGTGATGTAGAATCTCCTGCTGGGTGCTGCATTAGCACCATTTTGGGGTGATATCATTGAATATGATCTTCCTGGAAGTCTATTTTTATTACTGTGAAAGTTTACCAATCTTAAAAACAGAATTGTAAAGCCTAAGAGATGTGGAATAATAATTGTTGGTATAAATAATGGCAAAAAAAGATATTTGTAATTGTTGTAATATTTATTGTATTAAATATTTTGTGGAAAGTATAAGATTATATTTATGAGTGCTTGTTCTATGTTATGAAATATGGGAAATATTGTTAAAAACCAGATTTAATGTTTTACAAAGCATGAAATTGGTACCATAAAGGATAGTAGAAATATTGAAATTTATGTAAAATGTTTTCATTTTAAAATACTGGATTTTGAAGTCCTGCTGTCTTAAAGTATTATTAAAAGTAGCTGATTAAAGTAGTAAATTACTACTTTTAATTAACTACTGTGTCTCTAATATTAGAGCAGTGCCCAACACATAGTAAGTGCTCAATAAATAAGCTACACTTACTACTATACAAGAAGAAAAGAAGTATGAATATTATGCCGGTACTTCAGTTAACACCTGGGGTTACCACATAGCAAGTTCTTTAAGTGGCACAGAAAAGATTATTGGAGGGCTTTGTTTGCTACAATTGCTTAATGAAGCAATCAGAACTATAATGCAACTTGTCTTACTAGAATTAAGTATCCAAATTCTGTAGAAAGAAAATAGTCTGAACTTTTACTTTGATTTTACAACCAGTTTTATTCATTCAACAAGTATGGCCCAAGCTCCTATGCCATATACTCTGCTAGGTTTTAGAAAAATGATGATAACAAGGTTGTTAGACTCTTCTCTCAAAGAGCTTCCATTCTTTCAAGAAGACAGCCATTCTAGTATAATGTGGCTATTTCTACGAGCAGGATAAGAACAACGTGCCAGGGAACCCTTCATAGTAGGACAATTAATTCAGCCATGTTATGAGTGTCTCCCAAACATTTATAAGTCTCCTATTTTAAAAAATACTGTGCTGTCTTAAAATGACCATGTGATCAAAAACGGTTTGAAAAAATTTATCTGTATTTTATATGAAATGACCTAAAAATATATGCTTATGATGTTTCATTATCAAGCTTTTTAGGCCACTGCACTAGACCATCAGATCATAAATGGGATAACTGGTTTCAGAGAATGCCTAGAATTCGGGAGCTCACAGCATCAAATTTTAACATAAAACTTCATTAATTTTAACTTGCTAATTTAGAATTAAGGATAAAGTGAATAAAGAATGATTGAAGCCCTTTGAATAAAGTATTTTTATAGTTAGTAGAATTTTAGAACATTAAACATCTTAAGCACAAAGTAATCTTAAATATTTTAAAATAAAAATTGCTGTTTTATTCATGTCATTGATGTTGATAGTAATTATGTTCATTCAGATAAAGTTCTTTACTGAGTAGTGTTTTGTTACCTTTCTCCAGGAATGAGTTTTTAAGTTACAAAACTTACCCTGCATTATTTGATAATTCAGACTATTTTGTAGTATAGCATGATTGTCCCTAATCTACTTAGGTAATTTTCTTTTCATTAGCAATTTCCATTTGAGATTTTGTTTTCATTATGTAGTTTATACATTTATGTTGTGTGAGTGTGTTGGATTTCCCTAGACATTCTGTATTTATGCAGCATTGAATTACTGCCTAGCCAAAAAAGAAAAAAACAGTATTGAACTTTGAAATACATTTAAAATGTTTCAATTATTTGAAATGTTGCTACATTCTTAGAAAATTATTAGAATCTCAGTATAAATAATAGAAAATAAAGCTTATAAAGATGTGTACTTTCAACTCTCCATACATTCTAGTAGTACTTTTTTTTTCATGCAAATCTAAATTTTTGTTTTCCGTTTTCTAGACTAAATGTGTTAAATGGGCTTGCCAACAATATGGATGATTTGAAGATAAACACCGATATTACTGGTGCTAAAGAAGAACTCCTAGATGACAACAATTTTATCTCAGAGAAAGAGAGTGGAGTTCATAAACCAAAAGATTGTCAAACAGCATTTCAGAAAAACAATACATTGACTCTGCCTGAAGAACTGTCAAAGGACAAATCTGAAAAAGCCTTAAGTGGAGGCCAGTCTACTCTGTTCATACATGCTGGTGCTCCTACTGTTTCTAGTGAAAACTTTACTTTATCTAAAGGAGCTACTGTTAATGGACCAGTTTCACACTCCTCCTTAACTAAGACTTCCAGTATGAATAAAGGCAGTGTTTCATTAACCACTGGACAGCCTGTGGATCAGCCAACAACAGAATCTTGTTCAACTTTGAAGGTAGCAGCTGATCTTCAGCTGTCTACAACACAAAAAGCGAGTCAACATCAAGTTCTATTTTTGTTATCGGATGTAGCACATACTAAGAATCCAACCCATTCCATTAAAAAACTACCTACCTCTGCTTCAGTTGGTTGTGACATTCAAAATTCAGTAGGGAGTAGTATAAAGTCAGATAGCACTTTAATAAATCAAGTAGAGGTGGGTGAGGATAGTGAAGGTATATTGGTAAAAGATGATTGTGTTAATACATTAACAGGAATTTCCTCAGGTACAGATGAATATAGGTCAGAAAATGATACAAACTGGGATCCCCAAAAAGAGTTTATTCAGTTTCTCATGACTAATGAAGAAACAGTGGATAAAGCTCCAGTTCACTCTAAAGTAGGTCTAGAAAAAAAGAGAAAGCGAAAAATGGATATAAGCAAGATAACTCGTTATACAGAAGATTGCTTTAGTGATTCTAATTGTGTACCCAGTAAATCAAAAATACTAGAAGTTGACTTTCTGGAACAGAATGAAGACGTACAAGCAATAGGCTCACAGAAATACGCATTATCAAAAGTGAAACCTGAATCAACTGATGAAGATTTGGAATCTGTAGATGCTTTTCAACATCTAATTTATAACCCAGATAAATGTGGAGAAGACAGTTCACCTGTTCACACTAGCACTTTTATTTCAAATACCTTAAAAAAGAAATGTGAAGAGAGTGATTCTGAGTCACCTGCTACTTTTAGTACTGAAGAGCCATCGTTCTACCCCTGTACAAAGTGCAATGTGAATTTTAGGGAGAAAAAGCACCTCCACAGGCATATGATGTATCATTTAGATGGGAATAGTCACTTTCGCCATCTTAATGTCCCAAGGCCATATGCTTGTCGAGAATGTGGACGGACATTTCGAGATCGCAATTCACTTCTAAAACATATGATTATTCACCAAGAGAGAAGACAGAAGTTGATGGAGGAAATTCGTGAATTGAAAGAACTTCAGGATGAAGGAAGAAGTGCACGATTACAGTGTCCTCAGTGCGTGTTTGGTACCAATTGCCCTAAAACATTTGTGCAGCATGCTAAAACCCATGAAAAAGATAAAAGGTACTATTGCTGTGAAGAGTGTAACTTCATGGCAGTAACAGAAAATGAATTGGAATGCCACCGAGGCATTGCCCATGGAGCAGTGGTAAAATGCCCAATAGTCAATTCTGACATAGCTCAGAGGAAAACACAAAAAAAGACTTTTATGAAAGACTCTGTTACAGGATCATCCAAAAAATCATCTACATACATATGTAAGATGTGTCCTTTTACCACTTCAGCTAGAAGTATTTTAAAAAAGCACATGGAATACTTGCATTCCTCATCATCTGTTGATTCATTTGGTAGTCCTCTTGGACTTGATAAAAGAAAAAGTGACATTCTTGAAGAACCCATAGATATCAATAGCACTAAACCGTTAATTAAACAACAGTCAACCACATTTCCAAAGAACTCTGCTTTAAAACAAGATGTAAAACGAACATTTGGATCAAGCTCACAATCAAGTAATTTTTCAAAATTCCATAAGCGGCCACATAGAATACAAAAAGCTCGGAAAAGCATTGCCCAATCAGGTGTAAACATGTGCAGTCAAAACAACCCTTCTCACAAGACTGGAACAGTTAAAAGCAGCATTGACCAAAAACCTAAATATCTTCATCAAGCAACTAAAGAAAAATCTAATGCCAAGACAAATAGCAACTATTTACATAGACACAAGTATGAAAACTACAGGATGATCAAAAAATCAGGTGAATCATATCCTCTGCATTTCAAAAAAGAAGTTAGTTCATTAAATTCTTTACATCTGTATTCATCATCAAGTAATTCTCACAATAGTTTTATTTCAGATCCTCATAATGCAGACAACAAAAGGCCGGAAAGCTTCAAAGACCACAGGCGTGTAGCTGTAAAACGAGTAGTTAAAGAATCTAAGAAGGAAGGTTCTGTTGAAGGAGAAGACTTGGATAGCTATCCTGATTTCTTACATAAAATGACTGTTGTTGTTTTGCAGAAACTTAATTCTGCTGAAAAGAAAGATAGTTATGAAACAGAAGATGATAGTTCCTGGGATAATGTTGAGCTAGGTGACTACACTACACAGGCCATAGAAGATGAAACCTATAATGATCTTAATCAAGAACATGTAAACTTATTCCCTCTATTTAAAAGCAAGGTGGAAGGTCAGGAACCTGGAGAAAATCCTACCCTTAGTTATGATCAAAATGATGGCTTTTATTTTGAATATTATGAAGATGCTGGAACTAACAACTTTTTACATGAGATACATGATCCTCAGCATTTAGAAAATGCAGAAACTTCATTGTCAAAACATAGTTCTGTTTTTCACTGGACTGATTTGTCTCTTGAAAAGAAATCGTGTCCTTATTGCCCAGCAACATTTGAAACAGGTGTTGGGTTGTCAAATCATGTCCGGGGACATCTTCACAGAGCAGGATTAAGCTATGAAGCCCGTCATGTTGTATCACCAGAACAAATAGCCACAAGTGACAAAATGCAACATTTCAAAAGAACTGGGACAGGGACACCTGTTAAGCGGGTTAGAAAAGGTAAGTTTTTATGTGGTTTATTTGGGCTAATGTATTCAAATTCAGAGGATTTGAAATTTTTTTTTTGGATTTGGTCTTATGTTAGAATCACAATTTTATATTTCAGAGGTAATTCACCTTAGGGTGGTCAATTTTTTAAAAAAATTCTGATATTACTCTTAAAAATTTTTTTTAGCTATAGAGAAATCTGAAACCACTTCTGAACACACTTGTCAGCTTTGTGGTGGTTGGTTTGATACTAAAATTGGATTATCAAATCACGTTAGAGGCCACCTGAAAAGACTTGGAAAGACCAAATGGGATGCTCATAAATCTCCAATCTGTGTTCTAAATGAAATGATGCAAAATGAAGAAAAATATGAAAAAATCTTAAAGGCATTGAACAGTCGTCGTATTATTCCCAGACCATTTGTAGCTCAAAAACTTGCATCAGGTGATGACTTTCTATCTCAAAATGTTATACCTCTTGAAGCATACCGTAATGGCCTAAAGACTGAAGCTCTGTCAGTGTCAGCATCTGAGGAAGAAGGGCTAAATTTCTTAAATGAATATGATGAAACAAAACCAGAACTGCCCAGTGGAAAAAAGAATCAGTCTCTTACACTGATAGAACTTCTTAAAAATAAAAGGATGGGAGAAGAAAGAAATTCTATTTCTCCTCAAAAGGTCCATAATCAGACAGCAAGAAAGAGATTTGTTCAGAAATGTGTTCTTCCATTAAATGAAGACAGTCCATTGATGTATCAACCACAAAAAATGGACTTGACTGTGCACTCAGGTAAGAGGACATTCATGACTGTCTTTTTAATTTTAACACAGTTCAGTTTTGCTTTCTTTAATGGATTATTTGTGGAAAATACTTTCTCAGAATCTTCTTATTTAAGCTGCTTTTTTTGCAGAACAGATTGATAATTCCACTGTCATTTCTGTGTAACTCATCAATTGATGCTCATCAGCACTGAGTCTGTGCCTCATTACTTGGTCTGAATGTAAGGTGAGAACAAATGCAAAAGAAAACCACACCAGAAAAAAAACAAAAACAAAAAAACACAAAGCTGATCTGTAAAAATAAAATTTGCTATGGCTGAAGGACGGTTATGGATGGAAAGTTGATGTTGTTCAAAAGCATAGTATTAAAAAAGCAACTTTTGTCATATTTTTGCCAGTGTTCCAAAGTGATGTGTTTTCAAGATTTAGCTATTGGTTTTCCTACTGTGTAGGTAAAACAAAACAAAATGGGCTCTATAAACTGAATGGATTGGTGTCTGTTGTGTGTTGTGATTAACCCAATGAACCACTCCCTCTCCAGTTCTTCCTTGTATTGCGGGGTAGTTTTGGAGAACCATTGTGAGTATAAAACATGTTTGCTTGGGTTTCTAGATTTTACAGTAGTGTTGTAAGGGAACAGACAGATGATTTAGTTCAGTGCTTGTACACCAAATAGTTTTCCCTTTTCAAGGAATATTTTTGCATGTATCCGCAAATGATGTGGCAGCTAAAGTAACCAAACTTTATTTGGTATTGCACGGTCTGATTTGTATGTCTAGACTAGAAGAATTTTAAGTCTTTTTAGAGGTTTCTTTTGGAGGTTAAGAGTGTTGAAGGTTTATATAGATTGGTCTTATGATTTGAGCCCCAGGTTGAGTGTGTCTGAGGTAACCATAATTGGCCAGTTGATAATAATATAATTACTGTAATTATATACTGTTGATTTGTTTACTTTCGGTAGACAGTGGGATATCTCAAATATTTGTAATGCAATTTTGATTTAAGGAAAGGTTACTTGTATTTTAAGTGGTCTCAAAAGTGATTTCTCTGGAATGGACTTGTGGCTGATAGGGCTCTTTCTTTCATACAAAGGTAGTCTTTCAAAGTCAGTAGCTTGCTGTGTTTTTCAGAAGAATAAAATGCAGGGAACATGTGTTAGCTGTATTGACCAAGGAACAGTATACTTCATAGAAGTAAAGCACACTTGTGGCTATCATAGTAATGTAGAAGAAACCAATTGAAACATGTTGGGGGAGTGAGGGTTATTTGAGAAGTTCTGACTTTATTGTTTCAACATGTTTTCTTTCTTGTGATGAGTAAGATGTTAGCTTGTTGATCATTTATTTAGCACGAAGATTGTAGCAAAAAACTCCAAATCATTAACTTTCATTATTGATTGCGCATTCAAAGTAATGAACATAAAATGCCCTGAATAAAATGTTGTGTCTAACAGCTGTTCAGTGGTGTGTTTTACCACCTTTTCTCCCAGCCTTCATCAGAAAGCCTAATTTAGTATGGAGCCTTTTACGGTTTTGTGGGTAAAACACTTTAATTACCACTTTGTCAACTAGACTTTTTAATTCTTTTTATTGGTAATGTTGTAAGCTTTGAAACTTCTTAACAGAACTGTGCTGTTCATATCACAGGATTGTATTTTAATAGGTTTAGGAAATGATCTGCGTAACACAGAAATCTGCAAGAAAGTAATAATAGGTGTTAAATTCAGAGGAGCTTAGAAATTCAAGTCACTCCTCTTTGACCTTTCCAAAGAGCATGGTTTGGCTCTAAATACTAACTACAAACTACTAATAGTTAACTTAATTCCCCCTTTTTATTTTAAGTTTAAGCTAAGAAAATTTCACTTTTTGAAGTGAGAACTGGATTATAGTTTTCTTTTGAATGATAGGTATGCCTGTGAAGCTTAGAACATGTGTGCATTGCAATACGACGTTTACAAGTGCTGTTAGCCTGTCCAACCACTTACGCGCTTATGCACGAAAGAAGAGTGCTGGACTTTTGACTGGTACAGGTATGTTTGAACAGATGTCACAGCAAGTCTGTTTGATACAAAACACTTTTTTTTCCCTCACCATACTGGTGCTAATTCAGATGATATTTATAGCTTTCTTTGGTAAGCAGTAGTTGTCTGAATACACATTAAATTTCAGCAACTTGTAAACTTAGATATAATTTTAAGCAAGTGATTCTTTTTCATTTGGATCATATTGACTTGATTTGTGGAAAAAATAACCCATTAGAGGTGTGGAACTTTTGAGTCTACATTAATCCCATTGATTTTTAAATTATACTATTTTTGATTTTTTAATTTCTTTTTATTAGTAGATTCCATTAAGACACCTCTCTTTGGTAAGAAAACACACACACACACACACACACACAGATTTGTCTTGGAGAACTGCTTTATTAGAAAAGGAAATTATAGTGAAATTTCAAATATGTAGAATTGATTAGAAAATTAAACTACAGAATTTTTATTAGTCTACAGATCAGACTGAAGGAGCAATCCTTAATAATGGCCCAGTGTGATAGCTGAATAGATTTTATTTTTAATGCTCCTAAACTCTATTTAGGATTAGTAAATATAGATATACACATAAGTGTTAACGTGCACATTTCTGTGTTATTTTTGGTTGGCTAGCCCAACCTTGCAGATACCTCTTTATACTCCACGTTTGTGAAAATTTTGTTAGCTTACTCATATGTAATATGCTTCTTACACCCTGAAAATGCTTTGCTCTTTCATTTATAGTCTTTCAGGCTACTGTGTGTCAGCAAATTCCAGTTTCTTTCAAATCTGAAAATGTACCTTTTTTTGTCCCCCTAAATAAATCTGTAAAATGGCCTAAAATTCTATTTCCAGTCTTGCTTCTCTTGCTCTTTTGATCACTACCTTCTGCTTTTCTAGCTGTTGTTTTACTAACCTTTTAGTTCTTCCTCATGTCCTATGACTTAACATCTAATATGTTCTTGCTGCCAAAGAAACGCTTCTATTCATATTGGCATCTTTTTCTTCTGATTCTTTGCTTTAGTCCTTGATTTGATATACAAATGACAAGGATGACTGTTGATCATTTATACTAAAAGGAGGGGAATAATGAGTTTTACTTTACTGAATTCATACTTCTGTTGTGGGGTTATAAATTTTATATACCCCCACCTTCATCAGACTTGAAAGTTGATTGCATACATTAACGGTAGAGGGCAATGAAAATAAGATAGAAATGGGAAATCTTCCCTAATGTTAACCTAGCCACTAATCTTCATTGAACATTTGCTTTATGTCAGGTACTATACTACGAAGTTTATATGCATGACATTTAGTAAGCAACCATATAGGTTGTAGGTGTTTTAATTCCGTTTTACAGGAAATTAGGACTTGGAAAACTTCAACAATTTGAAGTTGTATAGTTAATGAATAGCAAAACTGAAATACAAGTCAAGATTGTCTTCCCTTAGATCTTTGTTTTTAATGATTATTCTCTGCCATATACAGGAGGTCTTTTTCTTTATTATTTTAGAATGAAAGCAATGGAAAATTCTAAAATGAAATTAGGTGTAAAGTAGAGAGCATTCTGGTAAAGACTGAATAAGAGTCTAATTAGAAAAAACAGACCCTCAGCTGGGCCTGGTGGTGTACACCTGTAATCCCAGTACTTTGGGAGGCTGAGAAAGGGGAATCATGAGTTCAAAGCCAGCCTTAGCAAAAGCAAAGTTGCAAAGTGCTAAGCAACTCAATGAGACCCTGTCTCTACATAAAACACAAAATAGTGCTAGGGATGTGGTTCAGTGGTTGAGTACCTCTGAGTTTAATCCCTGGTACCAAAAAAAAAAAAAAAGAAAGAAAAGAAAAAACAGACCCTCAAAATAGTTAGACTTAATTTAGACTCTGGAAGGCTTGTGAGGATCTATTAGTCTGACTACTGAAGCAGATTTTTGAAATTGAAAAAGAATGCATTTACCTCATCTGAAAATTCTTCAAAACATAGGACTAGTTAGATGTTTATAAATAACTAGTAATGACATTACCTTATTTAAAAAAAATTATCAGGGACAAAAATAATATAAAATGAACAGGAATACAGACTAGGTCATTAGGAAAAAAATGTATATTGCTTTTAAAATGTTATTAATTAAATACTATCCAAAATCTTCTGTGTTAGAAGATAAAGTGTTGTTTGATGGTCTTAGAGAGAAGGGAAATGAAAACCTGATGACAGTTTAGGGTGGTATTTTCTACAACCAACACTCCTTTAAAAAACAAAAATTTATGTTCCCTTTCCTTAGAATTTCTGAAACATTTTGTCCTGATATTTTAAATCTTCTTGACCAGTAGAGTTACAAAGTTGTCTTTGATGCTTATTCATGCCAGCTAGGAAGTTTTTATTCAAATTATTAATGTTTTTTGTTTCCCTAATGGAGAATTTTATTTATAAACTCCATGTATTTATTCTCTTTCTCATATCATTATGACTGGTATAAAGCAGTGGTACCAACCTATTTTCCTAGAGGGTGCCACTGGGTTATTATAAAGAATTCATTAATTCATATGAGTATCAAGCATCAGTTTTTCATAGTTATGTGTAGATGCTATTTTGATGAATAAAATACAAATTCCTTTTTTTTTTTTTTTTTTTTGGCACCAGGGATTGAACTCAGGGGCACTCAACCACTGAGCCTCATCCCCAGCCCTATTTTGTGTTTTATGTAGAGACAGGGTCTCACTGAGTTGCTTAGTGCCTTGCTGTTGCTGAGGCTGCCTTTGAACTCGTGATTGTCCTGTCTCAGCCTCCCTAAGTGCTGGGATTACAGGCTGCGCCACTGCGCCCAGCTCAAATTCATTTTTATTAAACTTTACATTAATACATTACAGAATTGAAACAGTGGAAAAATAGGAATAAAACTTCCATGAGAATGTCTAATATATGAGTTCAAGCAGCCTTCATCCATGTGGATCTTTAGTTGTATGGTCCATTCTTAAAGAACTCTAGGTCTTAAAGAATGGAAGGTCTGTTTGGTTACTTGAGAAGTCACCAGTTCTTGGTAGCCTTTTGAGGGGGAAGAAATATTCCTTTTACTTATATTTCTCCAAGTATCCTTGAATAGACTGCAAAGGATACCCCTCTGCTTCCAAAAATACCCTTTTACTGATATTAAATTATTCTAATATGATAGTTCTCAATCTTGCAGGGCGGGTGTTACTGGTTGCTTTAAGAATTTATAAAAGCAAAGGGTCACATCCCCGTAACATGCACTTATTCATCCACAGATGAATTTTTTTTTATGTATAGGCTTTGAGTATCACACAAAGGCTGTCATATATGGATCATTCCTGTGGCAGAAAATTTAAAATAAAAATGAAGTCGACAGAACACAGAACTTGAAATTAAGAGACTAGGGAGCCCTCATATTAGAAGATAATTAAGATATAAGAACTGCTTAACATCAAAGCTAATTCTGTTGTCACAAGTATAAATTAAAATCCACCTCCCCTAATGTTAATAAAAGGAACTGATGAGAAAAGTAGGAAAGCTTAAGAATAGAAAATACTAGGGTTAAATTGTCAAAAAGAATAAATTTCATAGATTATGATTTTGCATAGAACTGACCCAGATTATTTTCATTAGAATTTCAGATAAATTGCTTAACAAGTTTTCTGTATCTTCAGTTGTAAATAATTTATGAAGCTTTTTTTTTTTTTTTTTTTTTTTTTTTGTGGTGCTAAGGGTTGAACCCAGGGCTTTGCACTTGCTAGGCAAGCATTCTCTCACTGAGCTATACCCCCAGCCCTGTTTTAATTTTTTAATGGATCTTTGTCTAAAGATTCTAGTATGAAAGGGTTTACTTTATATCCCATATTATAAATTCAAGGTGGATTTTACTTTTTCAAGAATTAATTCCAGGTAATAGGTTTTAAACTATTGGTAGTCTTTCAGATTTTAGTCTCTTTTTAGACCAATATTTTACATGCTTATATAAATTTTTTCTGATTGTTTAGTGTCTTATGAAAACATTATATAATTCTCATTAAAAAATCAGATATTCCATGGTAGAGTTCATATTAAGTGCTTCTGGACTTTTTATTTTCACTTTTGTGCTTAATAGTATTTATTTGTTTATTTATTTATTTACTTGGTGCTGGGGGTTGAACCCAGTGGTGCTTTACCACTGAATCACATCCCCAGCCCTTTTTATTTTTTATTTTGAGAGAAGGTCTTGCTAAGTTACTGAGGCTGGCCTTGAACTTGGATCCTCCTATCTCAGCCACCCAAGTTGCTGGAATTATAGTTGTGCATCACCACGCCTGGCTAAGAACAGTATTACTGAGTTATTAGATTATACATATGGTTTGGCTTTGTCCTAGCTGAGTAACAGTTTGTCTTTTACTTTGATAAGTGTCTTGGATTAGATAATAAGTTCTGTGCTAACCCTGGTTATTAAAATTTCCAAAAACATTCAAAATTATTTAAGGTAAAGTTTATTCTACCAACCTAACCTGCATTTGGGAACAAAAAAATTCCGAGATGAAAGTAAGAATGAATTTCAACAGGTGAGGAAGGGGAAATAAAGTCAGAGTAAAATGTTGTGAAAAGATATATCTGCACAATGCATGCATGTTTGTTTGCGTAATGCTGCTCACTGTTCCATAGCATTCTGGTCTTTCTTGAAAAGAAAGAAGAGTAAGAAAAGTGTTTAGCATTTTTATTAGGACTATTTTTTTATCTCTACCTCATATATAAATTCACATTTATATACACATATAATCCCTGTTTACTCATTCACTCACTTGAATTGAGTGTGTTACACTAACATTTTCTTCTTCTTAAAAATCAGTGGTAGTCATGACCCAATAAGTTGTTGCTGTCCACTAAGAAGTCACTAACCCCACAGTTGGAAAACCCTGCCCCAAGTGTCTGTCTTTGGAACTGATACTGACTAGAATCAACAATAGTAGTGTATTAGAAATTTTAACACCACTTCCTGTGGCAGCAGGTGAATTACTTTTTTCATTTTATTCTTTTCATCTATAGCTCATATATATTTAAAATCAAATGCTGACCTCTGGGATTTAAAATAAATCAGAAAATTTTAGTTACTTATTTAAAATAAAGCAAGGAAAATATTTTTATTCATACCAAATATATATTTGTGAAGGGCTTTGTTTCATGATCTTCAGAACACTTCATTCATAACATTTTGGAATTAAAGCACAGTTTTTCTTATCTGCAACAACAAATAACTAAGCCATCATAGTTAAACTTTTAAACTTTTCCCCAAGCATGATGGCACACACCTGTAATCCTCAGTGACTGGGAAGGCTGAGGCAGGAAGTTCTGAAACTTGAGGTCATTCCCAGCAACTAGCAAAACCCTGTTTCAAAATTTTAAAAACAAAAAGGACTGGAAATGTACCTTAGTGGCAGAGTACCCCTGGGTTCAATCCCCAGTGCTACCAACAAACAAACAAACCCAGCTGGGCGTGGTGGTGCACACTTCTAATCCCAGGAAGCTGAGGCAGGAGAATTGTTGAGTTCAAAGCCATCCTCAGCAACAGCGAGGTGCTAAGCAATTCAGTGAGACCCTGTCTTCAAATAAAACACAAAGTAGGAGTTGGGGATGTGGCTCAGTGATTGAGTACCCCTGAGTTCAATGCCCGGTACCAAAAAACAAACCAACCAACCCACGTCTCCAATTTGCAAAATTAGAGCCTCTTAGTGCCACTATGAATATCTCTACCTCCTTTTTTTAGTAAAGTCTGTTATTTTTCATATAATCTACTTTTGTTTTATGTTTTTATAGATTATATGTTACTAAATAGGTTCTTTTGCCCGTTTTCAGCTTTGATGATATAATTGGCCATAGAGACTTACAAGTGCTAATGAACATATAACACAGTGCCAGGTGCTGAATGGGTTTGTAAGCCACTAGAAAACTTATTCCTATGTTGTAGAAAGTACTATGGGAGCACATTCTGCTGTTATAGAAAGAAAAAAATAGCATTGTGAAAGCTTCCTGGTGTGCATTAAAGTATCTGTCCTTTCAGAGTGTCTGTGCAGTGTCTTTTTAATACTATTCTAATATGGTATGTTCTCATGAACATTGCAAGCTTCTATAATGATTCATTCAGCCCAAAAGAAAATTTGGTCTTATTAAGATTAAACTCTAAAGGATCACACAGTCTTCTATTTAAAGCAGATACTTTGATGATTTCCCTATATTAGGCTTTGTAGGGAATTGTGAAAAATGGGAGACATGTCTCTTCCCTCAGATTATTTAGGAACGGATTATTGGCAACACTTACAGAACTATCATAATTAAAAGAACAATTAAATGGCATATTGCCTGTGAGTGGTGTTGGAAGGAGTTCATTGTTATTTTTGTCCAGGCCTCATTCTAAAGGGAGCTAGCAATTAAGTGTGATGCCTTTTTTTCTTGCTGCTTTTACAATTTGTTGTTATCACATAGAGCCTCAAAATAAGAGAAAAGTATACATAAAAACAGTTCATGCTGGTATGTTTTTTGTCATTGTTTTTTAAAGGAGAGAAAAAAGTCACAGAACATTTACATTCATTCAATAAAAGTTGGGTTCTTGTACAAGCACCGTGTTTGTTTCTGAGACTGTAAAAACCCAGTCTTCCAGCTACATAAACATAATCATGACCCATACCATTAGAGTAAGTTCTGTGGTATTCAGCCGGTCTCCAGACTCGAAGAATGAAGAGTTTGGTGAAGAGGAGGTGAAGTAGAATGTTCGAAGCAGAGAGCAAAGCAGTGTGAGCACCAAGGGATAAAATTTGCCGATCAACAGCTATACCACCCCTCAGTATTTTTCCAAAAGAACAGAACTCAGCATACTGTAATGATACATGCATATCCACTTGACGTAGCCAAATTATGGAACCAACTTAGGTGTCCATCAGCAGATGAATGGTTAAAGAAAATGTGACATGTGTACAGAATGGAATTTTATTCTGCCTTAAAGAGGAATGAAATTATGTCAGTTGCAGGAAAATGGATGGAACTAGAGGTGATCATGTTAAACAAAAGAAACCAGACTCCGGCAGTCAAGGGCTGTATGTTTTCTCTCAGGTGTGGGAAGCTAGAGAGAAAAATAAGGACAATATGTGTGTGTGTGGTGGTGGTGGGGGTTGATCTCATGAGAACAAGTGAGACCAGTAGAAGAATGGAAGAGGATCAAAAGGAAGGAGAAATGAAATTGATCAAATTTTGTTACATGCATGTACAAGTATGTCACAATTCCACTATTTTGTATAATTGTACCAACAAATTTTTTAAAAATATAATGTTCACAAAAATGCTATTTCATTTTAATATAGCCGAGAATTATAAAAGGAGTCTTTTAATCTTAGTTTTGGATGCTAGGCCAATATGGGTATTTTATCATGATTAGACAAAACTCTCAAGTGCCAGACTATCTTTCTACCTCTTTTCTTTGATTATATAATATTTTGAAAAATATTTTGTAAATTATAAAAATATAATAAAATTAATTTATGCTCCTAAAAAGAGAAATTTGAAGATCAAGAAGTGCCAGGAGGCCCTTTTCACCAAGATGGCGCCGAAAGCTAAGAAGGAAGCTCCTGCCCCTCCCAAAGCTGAAGCCAAAGCAAAAGCTTTGAAGGCCAAGAAGGCAGTGTTGAAGGGTGTCCACAGCCATAAAAAGAAGAAGATCCGCACCTCACCTACCTTCCGGCGACCCAAGACATTACGGCTCCGGAGGCAGCCCAAATATCCT